>CAJNSZ010000193.1:0-35547 GCA_905329745.1 Rotaria sp. Silwood2
TTAAGGATTTTTCAAAGATGAAAGCTCATACTGAAAGCTGTTTAGCAGCATCTATCGACGGAAATTTCTTTTTATATTCTTTAATTCTGACTGGATAGATAGAAATCTTTACGGCAATTGGTAGCTGGGGTTCTCCTCTTGCAAAAATATCTAAACATGCACTTTTACCATTTTTTGTCACGACAGACCAAATTGCAACTATTAAGGACTATTTACAAGCTAACTCAACTGTCTTTTTTTTATTTGATAGAGTAAAGAAGAAGAAATATTTTTATAAAAAAAATTTTTTTTAATGTTCAAGATCAAACAAAAAAGTAAAAATAAAACAAATGGGTAGCTGCTGTCGCACTAAATGTCACGACAGATTTTATTATTTTGATTCCTTGATTTTTCGCTAACTATAAACGATTAGTCTATGTTTCTTTTATCTTTTTTGGCTGACTATATAGTACATATGTGGTAAACATTTGAGCTCTTAACTAAGTATCGTTCACGATAAAATAGTATTTTACTCAAAAAATGTCACAACAGATTAAAATGATAGATATTGAGAGAGAAAATATTTACTTAGCTTGCTTTCATTTGTTATAAATTCTCTTGACTGAGAGATGTTTACAAATATATTCTTGAGGATTCTTAATGCCTTGAATAACTGAAAGTTCTGTCTTTTTCTCATTTAATATCATGCAAAATATGTATATGTCATAAGAAACTTAAACTGTTCATAAAAGCTAGTTTCTGACCATCTACAAATTTAAACATTTTTTTAATTTGGTTTCAGATTAAGTTATTGTTTTCAAGATGAGAGCGAAGAAAAAACAGGAAAAAAATAATGCTACATATTGTCAAAGATATCGTCAGAAAATTCAATTAAAAAGTTTACAATCAAAAAATTTTGATAAAAATATAGAAAATATGTAGCAACGAGACAAGCATTATATCGAGCAAAGAAGTAACAACAAGAACAACAAACAATAGGGGTGTGGATGTTTATATCAACTAAATTCATACCCACACCTTTGACTCATATATGATAACAATGTCAAATATTTTCAGTTAGAAATTTTTTGCTGTCACGAAATCTAGGACCTTTCATATACATCGAGATTTCAATTTTCTCCTCAAGGAAAAATCTGACAATCGGGAAAATAGTTGACTCATATACTAAAGATAAAGCTCTATCGAATAAACAGGTCAAATCTTTTCTATGTTCACTTTTATTTTTTTCGATTTTTTTCTTCAAACCGTACAATCTCAGCGCAATTCAATCACATATATTTCGATACATTTGGAATTAACCTCGAGATTTGGACAAATAGAGTAATTAGTTTATAAAAACTTCATCTTTGTTTGTTTGTTTCTCGAAAACTTCTCCAGTTAGCAAAATTTGAAAAATATTTTTCCTTGAATTCTAGTGAAAAATTGCTGATCCTGTTCGGTTAAAACAAAATTAATCGATTCGAGTATGGTTACGCTTTTGCCATCCCACCCACACTTTCACAATGCGATGATAATGCTCAACTAATAACTCTAATGTATGTCGATGTCGAATGATTAAGGATGGAATAGTGCTTGTGATGAATGGTTATTGAAACCCGCATGCATCCAAAATATCAATCCAAACCCATAAAAAATAACACTAGTTCATGAGGAGGGGATGTTACATCTTGAACGATAGATATCAAATTGGTTTCATTTTTCTGTAACTTATGAATATTTGAAGGATCGGAAATGTGATTGTGAAATTTCTTTTTTCAACCTAGAATTGGTCATAGTTTGAAGAGATGGAAAACATGTTTTCAAGATACAGAAATAAATCAAATTATGATCAAGTAGTTGCAAAACAATGTTTGCTTAATTTTTAGACACGCAAAAGTAATTTCTGATTTATTTTTTATCAATAAGATGGAGTAATATGTATTTCTAACCCGAACTAAACAAAGGAAAGAAATTGACAACGGTTCTCGGATGTAATGTTCATACGTGTAAAATCAAGCTGACTCAATTGTTCTAAATATTTCTTTGATAAACAAAGTCTTTTATGACTATCTTTTCAATGTTGAATTTGGCATGATCGACTACAAGACGATGCTATGCAACATTTGGAGTATAATTTTAACGAGAGACTACGCGACATCCCATGTAAAAAAAGTGAAAAAAAACACTTTTAAGTACTTTTTATATGAAAAAGTGAAATAAAATAACTCTTCCTACTATTTTTCACTTTTTAAAGTGCTTTCTCATACTTTTTCATTTTAATAAGTACTTAATAGTACTTTGCTACCATACAAAGTATAAAAAGTACTTTTTCCTACCTATAGAAGTACTTAATAGTACTTTTCTATTACATAAAGTATACAAAGTACTTTCTCCTACTTATAGAAGTACCCAATAGTACCTTCACATTACAAAACGTATAAAAAGTACTTTTCGGCACTTTTTGAAGTACTTAAAAGTCCTTCTTTATCACATAAAGTATGAAAAGTACTTTACAGTTCTTTTAAAAGTACTTGATAGTAAGTCCTGCGTTTAGAAAAGTAAGTATGGTTGTCACTCATTTTCAACCAGTAGATGATGAGAAACGGTCTAAAATATTGAATATTAAGTACTGCTTCAGTTGTATTTAAGTATTTTGGAAACGTAGGAGTAATAGTGTTACATACTTGGAGGCCACACGTGTAGCATACTGTGGCTACAATAGGATTTTTAGTTTATCCATCTTATATATAATATTAATTTGTATTTGTCAATGTAGATGGTGAATAGTGCTTTTACACTTGTAGATTATTTTTGGTTAAAACATTGGACCGCTTGAACCACAGCTTTTTTCTCACTCATGAAAAGTGATTGCTTTAGATGAGAAGAGAATAATATTTGTTTAAATAAAAAATGTTAGTAAGAATGGAATAGACACAAAGGAGATAGGCGTCAGCTTTACGAGCTATGCTCGAAGTAAACACACTTTTTCACAATATCATTAGTTTGTATAAGACGAATAGAGAAATCCTTCTTGGAACAACTTTGAATCGATGAGTATTTAAACTCGTCATTGTTTTCGACAGAAAAAGTAAAATGGTTAACAGCTGTTGGATAATCAACCAGCCAGAAGGTAGTATCAGTCTCGGCTAGAGTGAATATTGATCGAATGCGCCCCATATGCAATTGGTCTTGAATACAAAATACTATGATGCTATCATCACCAGATTTGAAAACGGCGCTTTGATAAGTATACAACATGATGTTGCCAGTCTGTATTCGATGGAAAAAAGTAATCTTGTTTTGAGAAAAAAGAGTTATAGAAAATAGATCGCCTTTTTCTGTTTTTCAAGATGTGCAAATGTAATTCTTGTCGACGTTTTCTTTCACATAGATGATAGATAATAGAAAACGTTTAAAAGAAATGTCGAGCGTTGGATCGTTCAGATGCTGATGCGCACACTGTAATATTTGCAGGTGTGGAATGATTTCTTCAGCATGACATACATCTAGTACTTTTGCATGCACGTTTAAGTAAATCTACAACGACAAAAATTATTGAAAAATAAATGGTGAAATTCTGCCTAATTGATTCTCGAAATTAAATGTCGTATAATTAGTCAATGGTCCAAAGTCACAAACAGTAGTAGCAATGTGAGCGATAGAATGAACGACTTGAACACAATGACGGTTCGTGTACAAGTGAGAGAAGGAGACAACAAAACTTTCACCCAGTTTCTGTATAATAGTAATATAACAATTAAGTATGCGCCAATTTTCAGCAAGGTGAAGAAGATACACAAGTTCAAGAAGATGGTTGTAATATTTTTTTGGAAGAATATTAGCAAAAATAACATGACCGAATAGAAGCAGTACACGTAATTCATTGACTTTAAACTTTGAATACTGAGTAAGCACACATGGTAAGCGTGTGGTGATGGATGGCAATCGAACTTTTTTAAATAGTTGAGTCAGTTCTTCTACATTATTATTAACGCTCCAGGTTTCAGATACATATTCTGGTGACAACCAAAGAGACAGCATTCGTTTCTATACTATTGTTGATATGTATAGGATCACTACCCATGAAAACAAAAGACGAAAATCTTTGTCAAGTCTACTTAACAGCATATTTGGCACTTACTTCAACTTACTAGTGCTGCAAAGTACTAGTATACTGAAATAAGTACTAAAAAGCATTAATAAGTGAATCTGTAGAGCTTTTATCTTGCATGGGAAGGACTCGTTTCTAACAAACAAGTGAATTCGACATAAAAGAATAGCCGACGTCAAACATTGTGCAAGACTGTAACACGCACATCCAATAATTCCACGATTCCTCTGCTGATCACACTTTTCTTGTTTTTTTTTGGCAGCTGAACTCGTTGAGAATCACTCAATTGTTTAAGTACAAGTAATGTATTTTAACGAATATTGGAACGTTGTGTCGTCTGGTTCAAAACGTCTAATTCGGCGGCGACATTGCGTACAAAACCATTTGGAAATCCACTGCTAATCGCGCAATCTGTATAAATACATTTTTGTTTGGAATTCTTCTCGGAAACTATATACATAGCATTTATTTTATTTGTCTACGCCTCCATCCTTTTTCCTTCTGGTTGTGTGTTACGATAACTTTATTAATCTGTAACTCTTCTCCTGCTTGGTCGGAAAGCCAGATTTTCTTGAATCAATCATATTTAATAGTAGTGCAACAATAAATAATTTTTACTGTTGTTACTCTGCTAGGAAAATTCGTATTTTTTTCGGTACAGACTATAGTAACAGATGCGTTTCATATAATCAACAACTTTCAACACATTTTATAGTGAAAAAGCAACCATTTACTTAAATATTTTCATAGTAGGTGTCACGCTTTTTAGTGCGTCAGTAGCTTTTCCTAATGAATTGTGCGCACAGTCTAGTACATGAAGAACTATTGCAATTACTTCTCTCTCAAAATCAATTCAAATTGATGATTGGCATTGATTGTTTATGAAATAGGTTTGAGTTTATTTAAGTTCAATTTTTTAGAGCTTTTGATACTTATTTCATCTTATTAATATTAAGAAGTCGAGCTAAGTACTTATAAGAGAATCTCTATCATTTCTACTTTACATTCGAATTTTTTTGTCAAAGTGCATAACAGAAATAACACCTGGCCTACGATTGCGAATTTTAAAAAAACTAGGAATCCTTAGAGGATCAAGTTTGGCTAATATATAGGATTTTTGATAAAAAACAGCAAAAATAGAGGATTTACTATACATTGTTTCCGCTCAATCGTCTGGTTTTGTTAATTTCTCTGCTCGAAACTTTTTCTGCTGGAGCTACATGTAGCATGAACAGCTCGACCATCGTCAGAATTTTTATCTGATCTTTTTCTACAGAAATAAATAGTTATTTCGAACACCATTGAAACATTTACTAATAAGTATTTTCTCATAAATCAATAAGTAACAAAAAAAGTAGGTCATAAACTTCGAAAAAATGAACAAATGCAAAAAACCATAAATACTATTTTTCATATTATAAAGAGAACAGTTAGATAAGGTCGTAAATTCGCGACCCTTTACTTGTCATTTTTAACATGGCAGAAAAATAAAACTTTAAATTCTGCAAATTTCTGTATATTTTTCTTTTATTGAACACAAAAAACTTTTCAAAGGCAACTGAATGTTGGGATCCGTGAATCATTTATAGATTTTCAGTATTTTAGATGATAATTATAATCTTTATAATTTTTCCCTCTTATTATTTGCATTTTAAAACTAATGCCATAGATCGATATAGATTGTCACGCTCGACAAAATTACATATTACTCGTCTTTTTGAACATCTTCCTTCTCAAGCTATATGGAATTTATATTGGATGGGATCAACTCAAAAATACCGTTTACATGTACTATTCGTGAGTTTTTATATTTCTGTAAGACGTTATTGAATCCAAGTGTGAAATTAGTGCTAAATATGGTTATGATAAAAAAAAACTACGCCATCTCATGCTCTATAGATCCATATCGTTTTCACTAAAATCTATTCTCTACTAAGACCTTTTATCAAAAAGTTGTGAGAAAGGGACCATTTTCATCTTGGTATATTTTCACCTTCCGAGAGAAATGAATACTATTTTCGAAATCAATGTCAAAAACTACCATTTCGATAAAAATAATTTTTTATCGAAAATTTGATGTGGTCCCCTCAGTTAGAGTCCTGTATCGATTGGAAAATAATTTTCTGGAACTATTCATAGATTCACAGAAGGTTTCTTCGTTGTTAACACTAATAGATTATTCAAACATGCATCTTGTACAGAAATCTTATACTTTTAAGATCATGTATTTAGAAACATATAATAGGTCATCATGTCGAAAAATATTTCTTTAAGAAACAACATTTCGATATTTTTCGGTTACTGCAGGTTTCATGTTTAGGATCATTGCTTGTCAAAAAAAATTCTTCAATATGAATGATTATTGAATGTTTCTAAGTATATGACTTCAAAGAGAAAACATTTCTCTACAAGATAAATACTTGAATAATGTATTAACGTCAAAAAATGAAGAAACGAACTATAATTAATTGATCAATTCCGGAGAGTTATTTTGGAACCGATGCAGGGCTCTACCCATGTAGAAAAAAGTGAACCAAAATCACTTTTAAGTACTTTTAATATTATTAAAGTAAAATAAAGTAATTTTTCTTACTATTTTTCACTTTTTATAGTACTCTCTCATACTTTTCCACTTTGAAAAGTACTTTCTCACACTTTTTTCACGTTACAAAGTACTTAATAGTACTTTTTAGTCGAAAAGTAGGAGAAGTACTTAAAAAGGATCACTTATAAGTACCTTTACCTGCTTAAAACAAACTTTTGAAAGTACTAAAAAGTTACTTTTTGGTTACATTTTTTTTGCATGGATACCACACACTAAATGCGTTGTTCAACGTCTAAAGATTATAGCAAAAGATACAGCTTTCCGGTCATTTCCTAATTTTTTTGATAAAATATAGGTAAAATAGAAATTTTAATCGAAATATGGGACAAAATAAAGGAGTTTTCAAAAATATAGGTATTATAGGAAATATAGGACGAATCGGAGTCCAGATATTGATAATGTACTTATAAAAGAGATTGTGGTGGCAGCTGTATTAGATAAACTAAATGTAGATTGTGATGTTGCTAATGTTAATGATAAATTATCGAAACTTAAATCATCATTTTTTAACATTTCTTTTATCTCGTGTTCTATAGCTCGTTTATCAGCATCTGATAAAGCTAAAAAAACAGTTGGGATCGAAAACACTGTGCAGCTAAAATAAAAGAAAAAGCAATTTTGAAATGTCGACAACTTTTCTAATCATGAGTTAGTTTTCTTTGTATCGACAAAATATTTTTCAATTGTATCATTTATTTATTTCTATTAAGAAATAATGAAAAATGGGGAACCTAATTTGTGCATTGCCCATAGTTTTCCCTGTATCAATATAGTTCTAACACTCATTTGATCGCATAAAACCGAGCGACTTATAAAAGATATTAGGTAAGTTATCCGGCGTCGAGTTGTAAGAGCCTCGTTTTAGTCTTGTATTCTATTCAAATCGTCCTTTGAATGTAAGACTGTAACTTAATCTTTACAACTAGCATGGAACTGAATTACAGATTTTTGCTACTACGGATTATTTAATCGAAAAAGAGAGTATTTGTCACACTTATGCTTGTGTCATAATGATGTATAAAACATTCTAGTCTAGCATGAATGTGAACAACCGTTTGTCTACTTAATAATCAATAAAAATACTTTTTCATATCTCGAATGTGTTGCAAAGTGTACAAAAAACCTATGAAATGCATTATCTTGAGAAGAAAAATGCATTCATTTATAAAAAAAACGTCTGAATTTGTTTCAAAGAAAATTTTTTAAAATCTTCGTTTGAGTTTATTTTCTTTAGTTGCATTTATGAAGCTAATGAATTTAAGATGCTTATATTTCATTGATGACCGTAGTATTAGCTCAGATATATTTGATATTTAAACTCGTAGGATTCATAATTACCTGAAACGTCAGAGATAATATTTTAACGTTTTTTTTATTACTTGTGTTGGTGAAGATTACAGTCTCTAATAAAGCTTTATAATAACAGCAACAATAAGGTTTATGTGCTACTCACTATTAAAAGGTTTAGCTGATGTCGATCTTCTTCAAAATACTTTGTCATCTTCGTTGCTAATAGTTTTTTTAAACGCTTTACAATGGAATTATCATTTTTGTCCTTCATTAAGAAGTTCTTCAATTTAAATAACATAAAAATGCTGTGTCAATTGTAGGATAGTTTTTTCCAGACATTGTTATCGTGGCATTATAAAAACCTTTAAGAACGTGATTCAATTGATCCAAATAGTACCATTCAGTACTCGTAATCTCGAGTTTGTTCAAGTTTTGAATTTGAAAAGTTTTGATCTTCAAATCATATTTATCTTCAAATAATTTTTCGATAATTGGACTCAATTGTATTAACACATGAATCATTAGAAAAGAAGAGTTCCACCTCGTACATACATCTTTTGTTAAATCACGTTTTTTTTCATCAATTTGCGGTGTTGTGTAATATACCTAGTAAAAATTGAAGATTTTTTTATTAAATATATTAATTTTCGACATTTTATCATCAATAATAAAGTGGTATATTGTTCTTTTGTTAGTGCTGGATCATCAGGATCCACTTCAATATCCTGCTCCCAACTATCGGTGAAAATATCATGTCCAATTAAATTTGATAGATCATCATCTTCACCAATAATATTTCCAATAATAATAATATCTTCCACTTCTTCATTCTCTTCCTCCTCTTTCACTTTCTCTTTCTCTTTTTCCTCCTCCTCGTCTCTCTGTTCCTCTTCCTCATCATTATCATCATCTGTTAATATCATATTATAGTTATCATTATTTTCTACTTCGTTTTTAACAGTATTGTTGTTTCATGATTGTTCTCTTCTGATTGATGAAGTGAATCATTTTGATTTGTTGTTTGATTTTCTTGTATCATTTCACGATGTTTATTGATCATAGGATGATTGTCAAAGTTAGTGTTTAAAGAATTGAGCCCTACAAAATCAAAAATATCAAGAATATTTATTTAAGCATGCTGCTCAAGATTATCGTATTGTAAATGTTTCACCCAGATTAGCGACATGTTTTTCAAACTTTAGGTGACACGTTTTACGAAGGGCGGGAGAAAAACATTACACCATCATAAAAACAGTTGATACTTCATTAAATAACTATTAGAGTTGACAGTTTTATCAGATATATTGTGACAGAATTTATAAGGATAAAGTAATGGCAAATGTCTTCAAAAAATGGGTATTATTCTGTTAAAAAATTTCAAGTTTTATATAAGTCACTTGTTTTGTTTCTTATGGCAATTACTGAAAAGAAAGCAGATATTTTTCTGAAGATGTCTGCATACTAATTGTTATCGGTTCTATCATGACATACATAATATCGACTTGTCTGGTTAACAATCTTAGCGATTCGTCCGATTTGATGAGAAGACTTCGAATATCCAGATGTTTCTTGTGAGAGAAAATCTTCTGATTTCAGGGATCGGTTTGAAAAATTGTTCTGATTCTTAGGTTTTTACTTTGATTTCAGCGACACATTATTCGTTAAGATCAGTGAAAATAAAATTGAGCCATTTTACTGAGTTTTTAACGTAGAGAGATCGAGACAGTAAAGAAAGATCATGTTACTTCGACAATTGTTATCTTCCTAATCATTTGTCAAAATGATGAAGAGGGAAGTACTTGTTCTGATTTCTTTATGGTTGGTTGTTAAACAATGATTTTCGTTACCAACTTTCTCTCGTTGACGTTGAGTCAGACGTTTTTCGCATTATTCTCACTGACTTGTTTACGAAACGAGCAATTAAAGTCGAAGCGAAAGGTCTGCGATAATGTCAATAAAAACATCACGCCCGAAAGTAAAATATTGAATTGCACTGTTCGTGAGGTATAGCTTTTATGAAGTTGAGGGCAGTCACTTAGATTTTTCGTGGGGAAAAACTAGAATACAGTGAAATACTATTTAGTTGGGACAGAGTTAAAGATGAAAATGAATATTGGGCTGCAAGTGAACAGAAAATTGATTCTCACTCGCAACAGCTAACTGATATTTATATTTTTTCGGATTTCTATTAGTTTATTAATTAATTTTTCTTTTCGATTTTATTTATATTAATTCATTGAACGATTGTAAGATGAATTACGATGTAAAATATGATAACTTATTTCCATTTCCGCTCAGCGTATTTCTCGAAGAGATTTCTCCACTATCAAACTAACATGCGAACAGAGAGGTACTAATGTGAAGTGAAAATTCCATCTTTGTTCTGAAAAAAAGTTTCAACGCGTCTTTCGCATCTCAAACAAAAAAATGACTGATTTTTCTTCATATTTATGCAAAAGAATGTCCTAATAATTTTCGACTTGTAACGAAAGGATTACTTGTTTCTGAAATTTGGATTTGGTCAATCTGCCGATTAATATCGATTGTCTTATTTTTTCTATATTAGGTAGTCATGGATCAAAATATTTCTATTAGGCGCTTCATTTTTTGATAGGTGAACTAGCCGAATTGTTTCTTTAGGTAGTCTTCCTATTTCTCTGGACGAAATACATTACAATTATAAAGGCTATGGGCACATCTTTAAAGGAACTATAAGGTTTTTATTCTATTTAAGTGAAGAAAACGGAGTCATCTAATCTCTGATAATTGATGTTCATATTAAGAATAATTTATATTGTCTACTAAATATAAAAAACAAATAGAGAACTAAGTGACTATCTGTTACAATATTTTTTGCTAAAACTTTCATGAAGCCTGACGATATAATTTCATAATGCGTTTTGTCTCACCTTGATCTGTTACATCAGTTTGTTTTTTCGATTTCTTTGACCAAAGGCAAAGACCTTTAGTAACAACCAGGTACAGTCTATGAGCGATGCACCATATACGTTCACAATTAGTATTCATCGAATCAATTGCATTTGATGTAGTTTTTGCTCCATCGCAAACAATACGATTAACTTTATGTAGAATATGTAATTTACGTAATTTGAATGTAATAATATGTGCTATTTGTGCTGGTGTATGACGTTGATTGAAAGAAGAAAAAGTAAGAATTTTTGATTTTTAATTAAGATCATTAGTACAGTAATGTACTGTTAATACAAGAAAAGAAGTATTGGTTCTATTGGACCAAAAATCTGTTGTGATAGACATGGTTTCAACGGTTCTCAAGTATTCAATTAATTTTGAATGATGATGATGTTTTAATCGTTTAATACGACGAGCTACTGTATTACGGCGAATAGGTTGATAGCCTAAAATGTGAAACAACCATCATTAAAAAAATCATTCTTGCAATGAATCATTATTCATTTAAATAGAGATATTATGTATCCAATACACATTTTCTAGATTTTCTCAAAGAATCTCGTTTATGCGTGCTCACACATATCCTAGTATTACACACTGCAGACCTTCTATCGCCGTGATAATCTGAATATTCTGAACAAGATGTATATCAGAAGTTCAAATTGGCTATTAGGATCATCTGCATCCGACAGACGGAGACTGTTATCTCAAGAGTGCTTCAGGTCAGGCGCATCATATCAATATGTCAGATGAGCCTAGAGACGTCCATCACGACAGCGACAGCTTTTCTTTTGAAGCCACTACAAAATTACATGGATTTGCGCAAGCTTTGTGTATCCATAGTGTATCACCCAAAGACTAAGTGCATGTCAGGAATTCATAATAGCAGTCCTAGTTCAGTGCAATACTGACACAGATTTCTAAAAGACTTTTCGAAAATCATCGTAGCAACGCTGTGGTAGGTTCAGGAGCTATTTGCGGCGCAGCAGCAGCAGATTCTTTATCGCGATGGATTAGTTTGGATTGGCCGGTTTAAATAGATAAGCTGTCTACCTATAATTTCGTCTATGAGTTTTCAACAAGAATCTTTTTTAAGGAGAAAATGTATTTATTAAAAAACTTCATTGAAATAGCATGCTTGTTGGAAAGAAACAAACGATTTTTTATCATATATTATAGATAAATCTCACAATTTATAATATAATGTGAGAGCGTTATTCTTTGTCATTTATTGATCTAGTTTATTTAGTTTCTTAAGTTATTGCTTCTTTGTCACTCTTTTTTTCTTATTATTCTTTTACACAATGTGTTAATTAATTCTCATTGTTCGCCGATTTTATACTTGCATTATCAAAAATTGATTTACCATGAAGCTCTCTATAATTAGATTATTAAATTCATTCAGAGTATTCTTAACCAAAAATGGATATTTACAGTATCTGTCTGAGTTCTATTTGATTTATATATATAGATATACATACATAAATTATTAATTTGATAGATAACTTACCTTATTATCTTTTTAAATATTCATATTATTTTCTTTACTTCTAACAAAGACAATCTTATGCATACATTAGAGTATTATCATAATAGTGATATTTGAAAAAATATACAAGTTACGAAAGACAGACCGAAAAAAATGACAGACAGTTAGATCAGACTAGGAAAAATATAGCTTGTCATGGATAGAGAAAATGCATGAAAAGTCAGTCTAATTGGATCAACGATACCGAGAATTATATGACGGTCCTCATACAGATTAATTTCAATTTTTAAATTAACTGTTTTTTTTTGTACCGCAAGCATGCAGTAAAAATTTGTATATTACCTGGTACTACTTCTTTTAGTAGTTTAGATAAATCAGTTTCATTGAATGCATTAAATGGTAGATTATCTTGTACAATTGCTTCAATACATAGTTTATGAAGTTGTTCTTTACGTTCTTGTTTTATATTCGGTAGATTTTGTTTTTGCCGTCCATTTTCTAAAATTAATTCTGTCTTTTTATGTACTTTAATTAAATGATGACGAACAGATGAAGTGGACCAATTATTTCTACGTCGCAAAATTACTTTATCGGCAAGCTTTGGGCAAAGTTGATGTGTATTCGTATTTTTGTTCTGCGTTTTTTTCATTTCTGTTTTTTATTGTTCTCTCATCTTTAGTCATTAACTACGATACAAATAAGATATGAATCATTATTGCAGTCCGCGCTCCTTTGTTCCCACTTAAGTGTACTTCCGTTTTGGACCATATTTAATTTTTGTAAATTTTTCAAATATTTGAGCATAAGCCGTCTGTAGCATCAAAAATAAATTATAATTCGAGAGAACAATTATTTTTTACATATATATTTTAAGTAAACAAAGTCTTTCAAATCATGATCGCACACAAGCAACACGAAGTGCTGCCTTTTACTATTTGCTAGTCGTATTCCGACCTTGATTGTTGAATACAAGATTCCGACGAAATCAAACTGATCTTATTTTGAGTGTATGAGACAAATTGCCAAGGCCAACATTTCATGACCTGTGAACGAAAGTGTTAGTACTATTTGAAAATAGTATAGATACAGACTATATGACTGGTATTCATCAGTATTCAAGAAACAATGGCTCTCTGAATTAATTATAATTTTCCAGCACTTGTATAAAATCGATCTAAATTCTTTAAGTGTTGTTATGATAAGTAATAATCTTTCTTTCCAATTTATTACTAGATAAACAGTAAAATAAATATAATATGTTGAATAGCTATTCTCAGCGATAGAAAGTATCACAAAAGACGATTATATGAGAAAACTATTCGTCATTGACGAATCGTCAATGATACTTTCAGAAGTAGATGATTAATAAATAAGAAACTTGTATATTTTGATAATTAGTGGTAATATGGTAATTAGATCGTTAATAACAGAAGAATACTAAATTTGGTCAAAATTTGAATTCTTATCAATATGTTAAGAATACCAGAATTAGATAATTGTAATATACTAATACAAAGAAAACTACCGATGATTCAATAAATAATAAATCAGTTAAATATATACCCAGTCTGACTCGTACCCAATTAACTAACACTGGTGCATACCTAGTCCAAATCAGTTTTTGATTAAATTTATTTTTTTACATATCCGTGAGGGGGACCAGGAGTAAAAATTTGACCGGAAAAAAGTCGGAGAAATAATTTGAAATATATATAGATCGACTCAGATTTTTGTGCTGATTCCAAATATGATATTTGTTTCAAGTGAAAGATGAAATATTGTGTTCGAAAACCGTCGAATAATCAGTCAAAAAAGACACAAATTGAGTGTCAAGCATAATAGTTGGGACAAAAGTGCTTCATCAGACGTCGAGTTTGAAGCTGAAAATAGTATCATGAGAAAGAGCACATTGAGTTACGTATTCGGTAACAATATCTCGCTGATACACCCGTATAAATGATAGATTCTTCAGAGAAAAAAACACTTTTTATAGCAATATGACCCAATCGGGACGATATTCGGCATTTATCGATAGACAAAGATTTGAATATCTTGAATATTCTTATAGATCCAGATAGAGAAAAAACTTCTGCGTCAAATGAGCCTATTTTTGTCGAACATAAATAAGATTTTTATAGATCTTAAGGTCTAAAACTGGTTTTTAGAACTCTCAGAAAATGCTCCAGATGTTTCTTATTTTCCGACTAATTTAAAAAAAAATATGATATTTGGAATCAGCACACTGAGTTCTAAGAAACTGTAAAGACATGAAATAGAAAAATGATAAAAAAATTGTGTCGATCCCTGGGGGAACCCCCAGGTATGAAAAAATTGAGGTCTGAGAAAGTGCGAAATAAACTTGTGAAAAATAATCAAGAATCACCGCGGATTCTCAGAAGAATAAAATTAGGTCAAGAGTTTTTGAGACGTCAAGTCCGTAATTTGACATCTCCTTTGATCAAAATTTGAATTCTTATCAATATGTTAAAGATATCAGAATTAGATAATTGTAATGTACCAACACAAAAAAAACTATCGATGTTCCAATAAATCATAGATCATGTAAATATATACCCAGTTAACTGGGCTAGTGCTTACCTAACACAAAGAAAAATACCGATGATTCAATCAATTATAGATCAGTTATATATATACTCAGTCGGAATGGGTACCCAGTTAACTCGACTGGTGCATGCCTACTCTATTTCTCTATGCTATTTGATCATACTTCAACTAATATCATAATAATAAAATTTCGATAAGATCTCTTTTGTTCGCATGCGTCACGGTTACATGATTGCTAGTGAGTGTTTTTTGAATAACCTTTGATGGGCACCTCATAGAAAAGTGCAGTTTTCACCGTTAGAAAGAGGAGATGAGGATGCATTGGATCGTATATTACAGGTTTTTCTAATATTGATTTCTGAAGTCTTTTTATTCAATTTTCTAACTGTCTGAAATTTTCTTTTACGAGAATAGGAAAAAGCAGAAAAAGCGAGCTTTTTTCACAGACTTTGCTAGAAAATGGTATTAGAGGCTCGACTACATTTCATTTTATTCATCTCAACCTTCGGCACTTTCTAGATCTTCGATTAGCTGTTTGAATTTATCCTTGATAATTGAAACTTTACTATAAACAACTCGCTAGATAGGTTTGTTCTTAAAAAGCTCGATAGGAAACCTTACAAAAAACATATCAAGACATCATGGAATATACGTTTCGATGCATCTTCATCTCCTCTTTCCAATGGTGAAAACCGCAATTCTATATCTTGTTTTTATCAAAAGTTATTTGAAAAAAATTCATTTGTATTTTTAAAAAAATGAGTATTGTTATAACCAGCACAGAGGATAACGGCACAGATCTTGTCGAAATTTTATTATTATGATATTAGTTGGAGTATGATCAAATAGCATAGAAAAATAGAGCATTCTTTCCTCTATCAGGCTACGTAGATAGAAAGTTTCTTGAAGCTTGTTATAAGGAATTGAAGTGCTACTGCCGCTACTTTTGGATTGCCCTAAGTATTTTTACGGCTACTTCTCATTTGTGATCATAAGTCAAATAAAATTTTGAAGTATTATTAAAGTTTCAAACTCCAGTCAACATTAAAGTTAAGAAATTAAAGTTAAGAAATAAAAATATTTGTTTTTCGAAAACTACAAAAACTTAATTAATTTAAATTTCAAGTTTTCAATGATGAATTCGGGTCTACGAAACTTGCGCACGACGAAACTTGCGCACGGAAACTTGCGCACGGAAACTTACGCACGGAAATTTGCGCACGACGAAACTTACGCACGGAAACTTACGCACGGATCATTTGCGCACGAGATGAAAATTCATAGTAATTATTATTGATACTTCGAAAGACAGTGAGAGTACAAAGAGATAACAGAAGAAACAAAATTGCTGTATTCATTTCAAGATCATAAATACAACAATTAAGTATGTAAAAAAAGCAAGAAAAAAAATTATAGAACAATATTATGTGCTATAGCATTAATTTGATCAATATTGTTTTGATGAGGATTAGAAACAAGATTAAATAATCGTTGATCAAGATATTGATACTTCTTTTTTTTATTAACTGGTTCACCAGCATTGGTTTGAACGATCTTTGTATGAATATTCGAATCTTCTTCTAATATAATTGTTTTAGTAACAGATTCATTACATGTATGTATACGAAAATGACAATTAAAAGTTTTATGATTTTCACAACGCCAATAAGTTTTTGTATCAGTTTGACGATCTTGAATATATGAGAAACCATCCAATACCATTAACGGAGGACCTTTTGTAGTAGTAATGAATTCGACAGAAGTGAACATATTCAACAAGAATTAACAATAAAATGTTTCGTATGTGAATGACCATCTCTCATATATAGGACACATTTGTTCTGAGCATAAGCTCATTTTAATTAGATTAAATAATCAAACAGACTATGTCTAGTCATTATAGTTAATGATTGATCAGATTATTTAATTTCATATTTGTAAATATGATATTTTTTTATCTCGTGCGCAAGTTATACGTGCGCAAGTTTCGTCGTGCGCAAGTTTTGGGTTCCCGTATATATCGAAGAGAAAGAAATATGAAAAGACTAACATTGTTCTGTCGTAAGACATCAGCCAGATATTCTACTCCTTTATCACGAATTGCATTCTGGCGAAGATCTAGTCTGGTTAGTGTCTGTATGAAATAATAGCAGATGAGAGAAATTAAGAGATGAGGTATGGGATAAGGAAAAATTATGAAATATGAAACACTAATAGTATCAATAGCAACTTTTTGTTCTGATGCACGTGAATACGAAATCAGTTTAACTATTCTTTTCTTAAGTTTTTTATTTGTTCAATCTATCAACATCGTTTGACTTATTTCTTTAACCAAATAGACATAATCCTGAAAATAAATCGGATTTCTCTCATTATCGAAGCTTATTGTCAATCAATCAATTCCGTTCTCTTTGAATAGCATGTATTTTTTTGAGAACATGAAAACTTTCGCTGGGATCTCTTAACTTGTGCAAATAAGAGACTTACTTTTGTATGTCGTAGAGCATCAGACAGATGCTTTATTCCCATCTCACCAATTTTGTTGTTGCCGAGATCAAGTACGGTGAGTGTCTATGAGGAACAGACACATTTGTAGAGTTCATAAAAAAGACGAAGATAGATAAAATGACTTACTGTGTTCTCTTCGAGAACTTTAGCGATATATTCGGCTCCGTCATTGTCAATTTCATTTCTATGAAGATTTAGTTTGGTGAAAGTCCGCAAAAAGGCACATGAATGTTCATTAGAGAGATGAAAAAACTCACTTTATCTTGCCGTAAAACATCAGCTAAATATTTTGTTCCCATGCTGTAGATATAATTTTGACCAAGATCTAAGTTTGTAAAGAACTACAAGAAAACAAAAAATTGAACCTGAGACTAAGTCAGAAAGAAATGAATTTGAGCAGCTACCATTCTGCTGCATTATCTGTAGTCAGGGGAATTGTAAGATCAACAGAGGATGATTTCGAAAAGCTACAAAGACGTTTTGGTTCACCTTTTATGACAAAAAGTATCGTTGTTTGAAGGAAAAATATTCAAATTCATTGTTCTCGGTCATCGTTTTACGAGCTTTTGACAAAAGTCCCTGCTCGATATCCTGTAAAAAAACTGAATCTGTGAAAAATCAGGATATTCCTCGAGTTTACATCGTTATAGTGTTACACCTTATGTTTTGTGTAAGGATATTGGTCGTAACAGATGTTGCTCACATAGATTTGTCAATGCAATTTACATCTATTGGCAAGCAACATAGCGAAAATATCTTTGAGAAAAATTATTGAATAGGAAAGAGGACGAGAGTGCAAGAAAATGAAATAAATTACCCAAACCACAAAACTGACAACAACGATGTAAAGTTTTGATACACATAAGCTGCAGATTTAATTACACCCAACGAATGAGTACATTTTTTACTGAGATAATAGATCTTTAATGAGTTTGCCTACAGAATTGGGTTTTTTTCGTCATATTTACTTTCAATTTTTTTCATATTTTTGAAATACTTTTCGAGTGTGAAACTCAGAGTTTCGGTAAGAGAGCATGAAAGATATTTGATTTTTTCCATAAGAGAATGGATGTTTATATCTTTTTCTATGTTTCGAAGAGAAATATATACTCTGTTAAATAACCCACTATGTCCTTCAGCGTCAATTCTTATGTTCTCAAGTCAATCATTCTTGCTGGCGGTTCTAATCAATTCCATTTTATTTTGGTCAGTTACGGTGTATTCTTGTGTGTCTCTGTAATCGAGTTCTAGTCAGTTTTCGGGTCGAGAAAATCTGACACTGTCATCAATGGATCCGGTTGAGATGTATCGAAAACAGGACGAAATGGTTGTCGGACCCTGGTAGCAAAGAAAATAAGGGAACATGAAGAAACGAGATCAAAATAATTAAAGTTTTACACTTTGCATTAAGTAGATCTTGAACATATTTTTTATTAATCTAGGTCATATTCTTAAAACAGCATATTATTTCATGAAAAAAGATAGTTAGAAAAAGTTTCAGTAAACTTAGCTTTGTGTAATCTCAATGCTTTTCTGAAAGATTCTTTCCTGAGAATTCTAAAAATGAAGTTTCATGAATCTTCTAGCATGACATGATGAGATAGTGAGCTAGGTTTTTTAAGATAAATTTTCTGGCATATCTCGTCTAAATTGATATCAACCGTTTTATTTGGTTTTCGTTTAGTCAAATGACAAACAGTGTCATTCCACGAAATCTCACATCTCATTGAGGTTCCAATTTGCGAAGTGGTGTCTGATGTTGTATAAACCAAGAGCATTGAGGTTCCCAACCTAGCCGAACAGGACACAAACCAACGTTTGTCATCGATCCAGAACGCTGCTCGAAATGGGCCCATGAGTGTCTCAAGACTAATAAAGTCATCATCTTTGGAAAGATAATGAGAGAAGAAGAATTCAAATTTATTCAGATTCAGTAGTTTCATTCGTATGATTTGTTCCCAATAATGACCATCAAACATGGAATCGATCTTTCTGTTGAGAGATATTAATTTGAGATGGACAAGGGAAGGTATTGGTAAGAGTAGTAATTCAAATTGTTTTGTAGAAAGTGAACATTCAGTGATGGTCAAAGATTTTAAAGAGCCATGACGTATGAATTCAGATGCCAATATTTCACCATCCTTATCATTCACAGAACAATTGTTCATGACAAGTGTTCGTAATAAAGGTAACTGATTAAGAATTAGAAGATATTCATCATAGTTGCATTTAGTAAATACTAATTCCTGTAATTGATATTGATCTGGCCAAGATATATGTTTTGCCATGTAATTCATATTAATCATAGATAATTTTCGAAAATTCCATCGAAAACAAGTACTAACGAAACAAGTGCTCATGTTTTGATATGATCTTTCTCACTGGATTCAATAGTAAGCGAGATCAAAGGAGCAGTATTCAGATTTTTTAAAATATTTTCCAATTCTGTATCTTGAATATGATTCAAAGTTAATGAACAAAGTCGAGGAAATGCTTGATCATTTAACCATGAATTTAATGAATCAATTGTGTTTCTTCTATGCTCATGCGAGACAGTCAAAGAAATGACATTTTTGAATTGAACAAGAGGAGCAAGCGGTTTCATGACCTCCTCTAATTTTGAATGAATTGTGAGCATAAATCGATCATAGTTATTTACACTATTATAAAATGTTTTGCACGTACGACGAAGAGAAAAAATAAGCGTTTGGATATCGCAATAGTGAAAAATGTGATGAATTAATTCCTGTGGTAAATCAAGAAAAGACGAATTTGCCATTGCAATACCAGTCAAAATCGTTGACATTAGTTGCCAAATGTTCTAGAAAAAAAAAATCACATTCATGCAGGAGAGTCTCACATCACATGGATTCAATAACTTTCAGGTAAAAAAACCGTCGACAATAGCTCGCAGATGCATATTCTAACTGCTGTATGTAGCCATATAATACAGAAAGCTTATGAGAAAGTGGAACCAGAATGGTGTACTGCATTGTTTTTCCAGAGCGCGTTTTGAACGAAAGGGATAAGCTAGAAGCAGAAGATTGTCTTTATGAACGGATCTACGATCAACCTCAGTAGGAGGAAACAGAACAGACACGTCCTGAAACAAATTGTGAGAACAATTTAGTTGGAACATACTCGATTCGAACTATAGCTTGATCTATATACATCGACAACATGATGAGTATACCAACAGTAAGAATAAAGTCAAGCATTTCAGTGAGTTAAGACTCTAGATGTGTTGGGATGCATAGCGCAGTAAAATAGAAAAGACATCTGTTCCAACGAACACAGGGCATCAGCAGAGAGTAATCATCATAAATATAAAATAGAATATACACTGCAGAACAGGTATTCAAACTATGCATCATCTTATCACTAGTAGATTGTTCTAGACCAACTAAACGACACCGAACAGATCATTCACACGATAAATCTTTGTAGAGCGAATACCAAGAATAGTGAATATTATGCTTGAGAACGAACAAAATGTTCTCTATAATAAAAACTCACCTGACGAAACAAACGCGAAATCAAAAGGAAGAGTTTTGTATTTTGCCATCCTTTTTGTATACATTTTCCCCATCTCTGGAGCGTTAGAACGAAGGTTACGACACATAGAACAAGAATGAAGGACGCAAAAAACGTCATTTTTGTTGCCTTTATTTGTCTTCAGGATGGTATGTACGGCCAAAACACTGTTTGTTTTTGTTTCATGATAAAATTCGCTTGTCTGTTGTTGTTAGCTTTTACCCAGTAGTTGATCCCTGTTTGAATTACTCAGAATTGATCAAATAAATGTTGAAAAATAATGTAAAAAGTATTTTACCATACAAATGCAATACTCTTTTTCGAATTCATTTAGTTCTTTCTCCATATACATTCTGATGACTAACAATTCTTCGTTTTTCTTTCATGATGAAATTTCCTTGTCTTGTTGTAACTTTTATTCCAGTAATTTCTCGCTTTCCTCCATGTAGAAAATGTGTCAAAGAAGTGAAATAAGTTAACATAAAGAACAGTTCGTCACAAAAAAGCGATACTCATTTTTATATGCGGGATTGTGTTTTGCAGGTGAGTCGTGATCGAATGAGTCATAGTTTTATTTTGTTGATTTTTTTAATTTTAATATTTGACTTTTCTTCGATTAACTAACTAGTCTAGTTTTCGTGTACAGGACTTGTATTGAAAAGATGGAACTATCGAAGACAGCAGACGACATGACGGAAAACAGGATTACTATTTTCAATTCGTTATTCAAGTCATAGCTCATGATTTGAAGATATCTTGTCATATATATATTTCTTGAAACAAAAAATGATAAAAGCACGATTGATACTCCTCAGCCAACTTGAAATGAAGTAGATCCAATGTAAAAAATTGTGGTAAGAGAAATCGATTTTAATCTAATTTTTCGGTGAAATTTTTTCCATGGGATACACATAGATACTGTAACTAGAGAAATTAAGTTTGGTCTATTTTTGGAGGATATCGTTACCATAACAGCATGTTTCTTAAAAGAAATAATAATGACATATTCTGACAGATCGTGAAATTGCCTATTATCCTATGCATGTATATGTTCATTTGTACTAATCTGCTACAAAAGAATCGAGTGTAATGAAAGAAATCTCATCACTAGATTTCCACACACTGAATTGAATTATTGTCATTCCACATAGTTTTTGAAGATTTTTTCAGCTTTAGAAATACTTTCGAAATCGATCACTATATATTTTAATAGAACTCGAAATTCTCTATCACCCTGTATATTTTTGTTGTGCCTTATATTTATTTGCTGAAAGATATTTTCAACGTAGTGGAATTATTTTCAATAACTGAATGCAAGTTGGTAGATAAATATATAGGATGATAAAAAGTTTCGAGCTCAATCAGATTATATAGTGACCATTTTTGAAAGTATTTCTAAAGTTGTAAAAATCTTCAAAAAACTATCTGAGATGACAATGATTCAATTCAGTGTCTGAGAATCTAGTGATGAGGTTCCTTTCATTGTACTCGATTTTTTTTTGTAGCAGATTAGTATACAAATGAACATATACATACATAGAATAATAGGCAATTTCACAGCCTTTCAGAATATGTCATTATTACTGTTTTGAGAAACACACTGTTATGGTAACGTACCCTCCAAATATAGAGTCCAACTTAATTTCTGTAGCGGTTAGTATAGATCGAGTCTTCATGCAAAGTTACAGATGCTTTATCCTATTTTATAGTTAAATGTTATTCCGATTGTTCTGAAAGCTGTTTTTAAAATGACTAATCCTTAATCATTCGTAAAAAAAATTCACTCTGAACTCTTTCCGATATCTTTTTTTCAATCTTTCTTAAATGGCAAATAAGAACGATCATAAAGACATTTATTATGAAAGATTACCAAGACAAAATCAATATTTTTCACAAAATTTTGGCTGCTCAACGTCACCAAGCTTTTATTTTATTCATTTTCATGATGGACATGCGCATTGGATGTCATATCAACGGGGTTGGAATTTAAGTTATTTGAATTTAGATGATGGAGATCCAACACCATGTGGTAAATGTGTTTTTGGTTATACTGCTCTTTGTGAAAGATGCTATAGGGAAAATAGAGATCAAATAAAAGCCTTATGTCAACAATTCGATAAAGAAATAAAAGAAAATCATCAAAAAACAATTGAAGATATTATTCAAGATGGAAGAAAAACAAAAATTACGTATTTCAAATAGAATATTTCAAAATTGACATTCTTCAACCATGCATTTTAACTATCGTGTCAATCTACTTCATTCGGACTCATAAATTCTTTTGTTCGTTTAATTGAATACATTGGCTGTTTCTGCAAGTTCCTTATATTTCTTTTTAGAAAAGAGTGTTCTTTTCATTTTCATTCACACCTATACTCTACGGAGAAACATCCAAGAGTTTCAAAATAAAAACTACTTATAAAGTATCAGATGTTCTTCAACATGCACATAAACACACGAAGAAAATGACGATAATAGTCGATTGATGAAAATATGGTTGAAAAACTTGTGAATTGTGTCAATCTTTCAAACGGGAAGGACTTCTTTTTAGTAAGATAGTTGAGCTAATGCAACAAGAATGCTTTGAAGAAGGTGAAAATTGAAAGAAGAAAACTTTTGTCTCAATAATTTCGCATTACGAGAACCATTTACTGAATGAATAATATCATGGAAAATGCCCTTTGAGCTTGAAAGGTAAGGAGTTCTTAGATAGAAAGATGTGATAACAAGAAGATATTCAACGGAACTTTTCTAAGAAAAAAGAAAGATTGACAGATCCATTTTTCTTCTCGTTCTAATCTTTCGAATATGCAAAATAAAGCACAAGATATAAAAAAAAAGATGTGAGTGTCAGTGTGCGGTATGAGTCAAGACTTCGCTAACGCCCGGATATGCACACTCACACCCACACTCTCAAGTAGTCATCTGCAAAATGGTCACGGTCACGGTCACGGTCACGGTCACGACATGACAGTGACCGTGACCGTGACTGTGACTGTGACTGTGAGCTCGTGACCGTGACCGTGACCGTGACCGTGACTAAAAATCATGGTCACGCAGTTCTCTACTCACAAGATNTGGTAGATTTCACAGTATAATTTTGATATTCAGACAGTCTAGGATGATTGATTTTTATGATTCACTTTTTGAAGTACACATAACTCTCGGATTTAAATCCGAAGTTTCCGCATTTATTTTTAATTGCACACATTATTTGCTTTTTGAATTTTCCAAAGTATTGTATCTATTAAACAAGTTAGAGTACATATTATTTTAACTTATTGCTCCCTATTTTATAACGATCCTAGTTTACAATGGCAAAAGCTCTAAGAGAAAAAAACGACTGTTTTTTTTCTCCATCGACTTTGTTTTGTGAGACTCCATGACTGCTACTACCTAGATAAATGCTTCTGCGACATTTTATTTCGTATGGCTTATGGTTCGAACTACGATAAATAAAAAATTAATTGAAAAAGTAGTGAAAACGAGATATAGATCTCGTCCTCGCTGATAGCTTCTTCAATATTATGAGAGAAAAAGATACGAGAGTGACCTTCTAGAGTACAACAGTCGTATTGCCGTTCTATAAAACATCTCTGTTTCCTGTCGCTTGTGCATCCCCTTATTGATTCACAGGCATACATTTGATACGCTTCAATTAATGTAATATTTCTGAAATCAACTGAATGTTCAATAGTAAAAGTATATTTTCTAGTTTACCATATTGACGAACTTCGACTTCATCAATTTACTTCTAATACAATTGTAATTATATCTAAACAACACTAGAATTCTATTTTTTGTACAGAAAAAGCTTGAATTTCACTTGCATCCGAACTACCACGCACACGCATTTATGCCACAGAATTAATATCAGATTATATAGCAATTTTACTGAAATTAAAATGCTTGTTCTAGTTTTGAATCGATGCTTTTTTGTAGATTTTCTTAATCGAATATTCGTTGGTTGGTTTGAATTTTTACCAATATTTTTTCAATTTGCTTTACAAAATCTTGTTGAGGTTCCATGCAAACTATTATTTCTATTATTTATAACTTAAATGCTATAATATTTTTGTATTACTTTATTACATGAAAAATGCCTTTAGCACCTATCCAACCAGCTGTCTGATAGGCATTTCGACCCGTCGATTTAAGGTTACTGTTGACATCAAAGTTGCAAACGGATCCCTCTGATTCTCACTTTCCAATAGGCTAGTAAAACATGAAGTTTTCGATCTGTCGAACGATTTTTACCAGGAGATCAAAATTTGATCAAAATAAAAAGAATTTTGTTCCTATAGATGCCTCATTCTCGAGTCGTCAAAACCTATCGAATAAACGCCGAGGAGGAGATTCGAACATGGGGACTTACAATTAACATTTGTCGAACATCTAAACTAAATATGAACTATTGTTCTTCTATGAAAGTTATGTTTTCAATTCTTAGAAGGATAGTATTTTCAAGATTGTTATTTTAACACTTGCAAACAGTTTTCGAAAATCAAAAAACAAAACTTTCTAATCGAATGAAAACACCTTTTTCGTGTTTTTAACTATAGAAAAAGCTTGTTTTAGTCTCAGATGCCACATAAGGAGCTTATTTGATAAATAATTGATTTGTGTAAGTAGAGCATAAAATCAATATTAAAAAAACTTTCCAAACATTCAAAACGCAAATTTCGTTATGGCTGTATTTTTCGTCAAAAACGCTAATGAATTCCAGTCTTACTTGTTATGTTCCATCAGTTAATGTTAAATATTTTTTTTTAAAATTATGAAATTAAGAAAAATATATGTCGAACATAAATCATCCTACTAAGATAGTCGAATGAAAGAGACATTTGTAAATCACTTTTTGAAGACATTTCACGAAATCAAAATTAACCTCGCCACTTGAAACTGTTATATCTGATAGGCTTGCTTCTACTGGAGCACTTAATAATTTGCTTCCGATATGTTTCTTTTGTCGAGTACTCGAAACTTCTATGAGTATCGAGGGATCTAAAAGTGCCTGAGGAGTCGAAAATGGCTGTCCGATATGATACAGTTTTCGACTGCTCGAAATCAGAACAGAACGAACAAAAAAAAACGTATATATATTTCAAATTTTCGAGCGCTCATTGCACTCATCGTATGCTTTTTAAAGTCTGCTTGGGAAACGTAATATATATATATATGTGCTTCTGACTACGTTTTTTCGAAAAAGAAAGAAAGAATAATTTCGTATATTTGCAAATCGCCAAGAAATAAAAAAAAAATATTTAATGCAGAAAGTTTTTCTCACTTCACACCTTAGTCCATAAAATGTTCGTTCTCATCTAATACTATTTATTTTAGACTTAAAATATTTTCTTAATCTGTGTTTTATATGTAATAGTATATATTCAGATCAAAAAGTGTTTAATTACTAACGATGATGTTTTCATGGTTATTATTCAGTCTACTGATTGGATCGACAATTTCTTGTTCATGTATGCAAAGACCAACGTTGAAAGATGATTTTGCTCGAACACCGATTATTTTTATAGGACGTGTCATTTATAAAATACCACCGACTTTACCTTATAATAGTTATGAATTTACAGTCGAAGTTGAAGAAGCATTCAAAGTAGAATAATATTGAATTTTTTCTATTTAATAATTAATGATTTTCTTATTGATTATCTTTTAGGGTACATCAGTTGGTGCACAAATCAAAGTACGAACCTGGGAACAAGGATCTATGTGTGGTATTGGTGTAGTGTCTGTTGGTTTTCGTTGGCAAATATGGTTGAGTGAAAACGGTGTCACTAGTTTATGTACAAGAACTACATTAGATATTAATAGAGATCGATTAGCACTGCAACAACTTGCTAATCATTCTTCTTAATTGTTCAACCTAAAAAATTTTCTTTTTGTTCTTGTTTTCAAACATCATCTTTGAACTACAAAATCGATATTATTAAGAGAAAGAATTATTTGTGAAAATTTATTTTCATTGACAATAAATTTTTCTTGAATTAATATTGACAAGACTACAAAGAAGGGTGGGTGTAAGTCTTCTCTTCACCCACACCCACCCCCTGCTGACATGCGGTTTCTTTTGTCATTAAATAAATGTTTCATTTATGAAAATTCCGACTCAACGTATGAATTACCAGAAGGCAATGAATACAAGAAACATATAAATTTCTTAAAGTTAGGTACTTGAGTAATCGACAGAAGAAACATACATAGTTGGTCGGGTCGTACCATCAGGTTTATATTCTTTTAAAAACGATTTATATTCGACCAAGTTTAACCATGCTTTATTGGAAACATTTCTCTGTAACTTATTTTTACTTGGTTTATCTACGAAGGATGAAGTTTCTAATGCTTCAGGTAATGCTAATGCAGCACGGTCTTCGTTTTCATCGAAAATAATATCATCATCACCTACATTCATTTTCTCTACTTTTGTGAAAATACTCATTGTATAGACTTATTCCAATAAATAAACAAACAAATAAATTATACTATATAGTGATAATTACGAATTAAAAAACAAGTTCAATGTATAATAGAAAGAAAGAGATAGGTAAACAACGGAGCAAGAATGTTGAATATAGATTGGCAGCATTTTCCAACGGGTGAAAAATAAGAATTCAGTTTATCACACAATAAAGACGACACAATGTCATCAATAAAACTTAAAAAGACTTCCGTTCACATTATTCAAAAAGTTGATATAGCTTAATAAAAAATGCTACTGAAAAATATAATAATTAAAGCATCTGAAAAAGTAGAAAAACCTTCAAAAAGCAGAATTTTTCTGCTAAAAGCAGTAGAGTTGGTAACACTGAATATTAATAAAATGAATATAAATTCATCAAAAATACAAAGTTGATATTTCGCAAAGGAAGAGAATTTTTTTTGTCAAACACAATTGATTATATTCAATATATAATTGGAAATATTTTACATAGATTTGCACAAAAAGAAGAGAATCAAGGTCATAACTTGCCACGTGATTGAATATAAATATAATAGTTATTATGGTATGATACTGTTTGACGTTCAATATATGTTTTTTGTCAAAAACGTATATACATGACATAAGCGCATTTTTCTTTGCTTTTAGATAATACGAAAAAATGTCTCTATTAAGTTACTAATGTCTTCACGTTTAATGACGTTTTTTTTTGTGTTAAATATAGTACAGGTATGAGCCATTCTTTTACTACAAAAAATGAGAAAACAAACGATGAAAAATGAATCAAGCCTGGCTATTTGTTGAGGCTTGTCAATAAGTCAAGGAAATTTTCTTTTTTTTCGGAAGTTAATAAGAGCTTTTATTTAAGAAAACACTGACCACTTATACAAGGGGAAACAAGGAGAGAGATAGAGAAGAACGACGTTCATTTATATGTTTATTATTGTCGGCGCAGTAAAATGCACTTGGAAAAAATGTAATCTTATATGTATTAGTGGACATTCTTGCCTCTATTCTCTCTAGATTATGTTTTTTTTTCTTGAACTATCCGATAGAATTCTTTTTCATCTTGAATCTGAGTCGAGAATCTTTCTATTGCTCTTTTTTTTATTTCTAATCAGAGAATAATATTGATAAATAAAATAAATCAAACGATAGCTAATAGGAATAACGAAAAGAACGAAGAATACGATAAGTCACTCAAGTTATTGCGAATGCATATCTTGATTGCTTACTTACAAAAAACATATATATAAAATAATCTAATAGAAAATTTTATACATAGAATGTGTTATAGAGTCCTGCGGGAACAACTTTTTCGGTTCCCGTTTTCTGTTTCCGCAAAAAAACCTTTCTTTCCGTTCCCGTAAGGCCTTCATAACTTCTATTTATATTTCGCTTTCTTCATTTCAAACAACTCCCGTTATCGAATATTATCTGCTTGCGATATCACATTTCTTACAATGTGACATACAGAAGAAACAGCGTAAATAGCATACAATGAAAGATAAATTTTGGATTGGTCATTCATCTGACGAATAAAACAACTGCGATTACCGGATAAAAATAAGTTCATTTTCGTCAATTTTATTTCGATTAATTCGTTGAGTGTAATCTAGATTAGTTATGTGAATCTTTCCTGTAGTCAACTTCGGTCATTCCTTATATATTAAGATAGGTGAAAGTCTATGCATTCCATTTGATGAGTTTTCTACATATGCTTAACTCTTTCATTTTATCTCTCTTACATATTTTGATTTTTCTAGATTAATTCGGTGAATCTTGACTATATTCATATTTGGTGAATTACTATATATTGAAACAGCTGAAATTTTAATATATATTCAATATAGTAAGTTTTCTATCTATTCATTATTCATCAGTTTAATGTATATTACTTTTTTATTTTACCTAGATTAATTTGGTGAATTTCACTTGTATTCATATTCTGTAAATTACTATATATTCAAGTAGGGAAATTTTCTATTTATGTCCTATTGTTGAATTTTATTTATTTCATTTTAATATAGGTTGGTTTGGTGAGTCTTCTGTATATTCATGTTGGGTGAATTTTGGTTTTTATATTTGTGTAATCTCCAGAATAATTAAATTACTGAATGACTTCAAAGAAATCACCGTTATCAAAATCTGCTATTGAAAATTTAGTAATATCGAATAGTTCCTTAATTTTTTTTCGCAAAGCCTACAAGTGTAAGGAGTGAATTTTGGACAAATTACTCCCAAATCTATTATCAAAATATAGTGCAAGATTATATTTTATGTTTAAAATGTAAAACAGTCTTAAAATGGAGAAGTGAGAGTGGAACGAGAGTTATGAGCCATCATCATTGTTTAAGAACCAAACATGTCACGAACAGCCCATTTCGACAACGAACAATTTCTTCTTATGGTCAACAGTCCTCATCATCAATTGAATGTCCTCTAATACAAAAGCGAACCACTGAAGCATGTCTTGAGTACTGTACAGTAGATGGTTGAGCGTTTGAAAGTGTAGCTGGAACTGGATTTGCAAATTTAGCTAAACATTTAATTAATGCTGGTGCTACTCTTGGTAGATCTGTTAGTGCTAGTGAATTATTACCTCATCCAAGTACAGTAAGCGTTGAATTTTCGTTTCAGTTTTAACTATATCTGCATTTATTGTACGAAATGTTTTATCTTTTTTGCAATAGGTTAGTCGTAATGTGGAGCCTTATTATTTGCACTTGAAGCAGCAACTTATCTCTCTATGTGCAATAGTGCAACATTATTGTATCACTTGTGATTTTTGGTCAGAAAAATCAACCGGTAAGTTCGTCGTGCTCTTTTGAAATTAGTCTAATTATGCGTGTCTATTTTCTTTTATCTTTAAAGTATTCATTATGGTGGTTTGAGTATACATTATATTGATTCATAATGACATATTCGTTTATTTACATTAGCATGTCCAGCATATGATTATGAAACACAGCATGCAATTAATATACGTTCATTTGTTAATAAGTGGTTGGAAGAACTTGGTCTTTATTTAAATGGAAACGTTTTTATCGTCACCAATAATAAAAATAAGATGAAGAACGCTTTTAAAGATAATGTTAAACGTATTGGATGTAGCGCACATTATGTAAATAAAGTACTTGAACATGCATTCACCTACAATGATATACAATGTGTTGCTGCTCAATTATTGTTTAGAATAGTTCGATCTATTGTTACTAAAGTACGTCAATGTCACAAGCAGTCTCTTTTATCAACATATTTACAGAATTATTGTGATACACGTTTTAATGGCGTATATTCGATGTTTGATTCTTTTTTGAAAGTTTATCATGAATTACCAACAATACTAGGCGATGAACAAAAACGAAGTTATTTACAAATAGATCATGATGATATAGAATTATTGTGTTTATATTTGAAAAGCTTTTATGATGTTATTGAAAAATTAAGTTGTAAGAAAACACCAACATTGCATCTTGTTATTCCTTACAAACAGTTTTTGATTAATTTATTAAGTTTGGTAGATGATACTAACCAATTAACATCACCAATAAAAAAATGCATTGGACAACAATTAAAAGATTATTGGATTGTTGATGATGTTCATTATACAGCAACGATGCTGTATTCAAATCTTAAGAGTTTTAATTATACACCACAACAAAAATATCATGCAGAAAATTATTAAAATTGGAATTTGACAAGTATCAACAAGCTGAACAACAACGATTATCATCAAATAAAAATAATAATAATAAAAGAAAACCAATTCAACACAAAAACAAAACATAATTATTCGCTTCATTAGACGATATATTTGATCCATCAACATCACCAAATGAGTTACTCGATGAGAAAGAAACAAAGACTGAATTCGACAGATACATTGAAGATCAGAAGAAAATAGACAAAGATATGAATATTTTAATATGTTGGAATAATAATAAATTAGTTTATCCTACATTGGCTACAATAGCTCAACGCGTACTATGTATTCCGGCAACTAATACATCTGTAGAACATCTTTTTTCGGACAGTGTAAATACAATAACAAGTCGTTGTACACGTTTGCAAACAAGTAAAGTAAATCAATTATTATTTATACGTCGAAAGGAAGTGGTGCATTTTCCATGGGCTATCCTCTCTCTCCGCTAGTTTTTTTTTCTTCTTTTTAAATATTTTTTAATTGGGACTCATGTGAGGATATTAGATCAATCAATCAAACCTTGAACATTTCAAGTTTTGGTGAAAAAATTAATGCTCAATCGTTAGGATCATTTTAAAAAATGACTGACCCTGCTTTTATAGTATTATTGATATCTCCTCTATAGTTTCACTAATAGTCACCAAAATTTTACTGCATATATAGCTAATGTCTCGCTACAAAATAAGATTAAAATCATCTTAATTAATTACTTTACTAACGAGGGCCAGCGAACGCAAAAAATTTTTCGAAAAACAGCTATTTTGCACTGCATGACAAAGATTGTTTCTTTTATAGCATAACAATGGTTTCTATTTGAACAGTGAAATTTTTACCAATAATATAACTTCACACAATCTATCAAATAATTATAAGAATTCAAAGAAAAACTAATGTTTATTTGCACAGCGATTCAAACTCTTGAAAAAAGACGATATTTGAATGCAAAAAGATACCATGTGAGAGGATAAGAAAATTATCTACAAAAAAGATCATTTCATTAATTAATTTCAGTGAGCAACGGTCATTAGATTCTTTAACATGCCACGTGATATTCTTTTCGATAATCTCTCTCTTCAAAAATTCTCTTATCGACATTTTCGACGATATTTTCTCTCTTTTAACTGTCGAATATAGCTAGCATGATTCTTATTAATATCATTGTTATGTACTGATTTTTGTTGCTTCATTCAATTACATCAATGCCGTTTACTGAAATATTTATTCCTTCAGCTACTACTGGCTCAACACGAGCACAGTGCATATCATGCCATCAATATATATACAATCGTATTTAAAAAAAAGAATCGATGGTTCACTCATAGTTGCAGAAAAATTGCTTGCTTCTCATAAAATAACTTCTATATTTGTACATAAGAGAGTATTAATAAACTCCAAACACAACTACGTATGCCATTCATGTGACGTTAAAGATTTAACAGAATTATTTATTCCAGCAAAATCAATAACAAATGAACAATTGTCAACGTATTGTGAAACTTTATCATATTTAGCAACAGATTTTAAACATGCATTGCATTCAGATATTCATCGTATATCTTATGATTTATTGAATAATGAACAATGTGAATCATTTAGTGGATTAACAAAACAGCAGATGCAACAATTAGCAACAGAATATAATTTAAATGAGGAAAATATTTTCTTATTTTACACAAAGTGTAATACTGATAATAGTGATCTTCTTCTTAGTGAAGTATTTGGCATTTCTCAACGATCTGTTTCTCGTCACTTTAATCAGTCTATTGAAGATCTTTTTAATAGTTTATTTATGGATCAAATGGGTCCCACCACATGGGACAGAAAAAAAGTCGATATATATACACCAATGTTTGCAAAAGAATTATTGCAAGTCGGTGTTAACAATGTTATAGTCTCTATGGATGGCTTTCCCATATACATTGAAAAATCTGGTGACTTTATGTTACAAAAATTAACGTGATCATCAGAAACTTGACGTAATTGTATTAAATTTCACTGTATCACAACTCTAGATGGCACATTTGTTGGAATACAAGGTGGTTATTGTGCAACTGGTCATAATAATGAAGAAAGCATCATAAGCTCATTAACAAATAATAATTATGCAACTGATAATGATGATCATGATAATATTTATTACAATCATATGGCTCAAACTTTTTTTCAAAAAGAATTTAAAAAATAATGGTATTTTAATAATCGACCGAGGTTACACCAGAATGGACAAAAGACAATACGAACTGAAAATACCACCATCAATTGATAAAGGCAAAACCCAACTATCAACAAAACAGCCTAACGGATCACGATTAGTTTCATGTATATTTCTTTTTCAAAAATTACTTTTTTGCAACAAAACTATGCATCTTTGTTTAATGTATTTTTTGTTATAGTTCATCGAAATGTTGTCGAACATGCCATCGGTCGCTTGAAAAAGTGGAAATTTTTAAAAACTAGAATGCTTCATCAGTATGTGACCAAATTAGATAAAATAGTTTCGATATTAGCATCTACGATTAATAAGTTCGATGAACCTTTGTACAAAAATGTATTAGATAAAAATGAACATGTTAAAGTAATATTGGAACACATGGATGATTCTGAAAATGAATTAAAACATCTAATGAATGAAAATCAAAATAATTCTTGGAAATTAACTGCAAAAAAATCTAAAAGAAATTATTGATTTTGTAACAAATACATAGTATTTACCAAGATATACACCATCAAAAATCAAATCTATTTCGACAGGTTTTTATGCTATGAAATTATCGAAACGGTATTTTACCAACTTTATCGATCATACGAAAATTTATAAACATCAAACTATTGAAAATTGTATTAAAGTTGTTGGTATTAACTCAAGATTTGTTTCTGGTGTAAAGCATTGTTTGATATTTAAATTTTATCCAGAAAAATCTGAAGATACAAAATTTTATTGTTCTTGTAAAAGTGGTGCACGAACAACTAATCCATGTGCCCATGCTTTACGCGCATTAATATTAATTCAATTCATTCAGAAGCAATTACCCAATCTCAAACTCGCAAAAACCAATATCAATTATCGAGATGCTATTAAAATCTAACATTCTTCATCACATTATCAAGCTATTTATAATAATATTCTGGACTGTAAAATTTATAAAGAATGGTCAACATCTAATGACACATACTGTATTTGTCACGAATTATATCATCCGAATTGTATTGGTCAAAGTCAAAAAAATAATTGAAGTAAATATTGATAAGTGGAAATGTTCATATTGCTAAGAAGATGATAAATAGCAAATAATGAAACAATAGTTCTTTTTTTTATTCTTTTAGTCGTGTAAATTGTTATTTAGGATTTCTCATAATTTTATTTGAATACCTTTTCGAAAACATAAAGTAAAAGAAACTCTGTTGGTTTGTTCGGTATCAGATCGAGAAATAATTTTCTACCTTTTGTTTTATAGTAAGATGTCAGAAAACTTGAAATAGATTCGAAAAATATCCTAGCATAATTCAGTAATGCGATGAAGGAAAAAACTGGAAACAGTAAGAAGACTTTTATAAGATATTGATGGATCCGTATACGATTTTTTGAGAGAATAGAAGGCACAGAACTGTTTCCTTACATCCGATAGTTTTTAGTAAAGAAACAATTTCACAGAAAACATGAAAATCTGTACTCTGGACCATTTGAAAATCGCACATTCATCAAACAATTCGATCAGACAGATGTTCCAGAATTATGCACGCAAATATATATTAACAAATCAAATCGTTTTCAAAACACCTAGTTTGTCGAAAGAGTAGAAATAGGTGCAATATTAAAAACTTCCGATATTCTACTCAAATCGCTGCCGTCTTCTTTCAAAAGTTTGAATCACTGTTCAAATAAACATTAGTTTTTCTTTGAATTTTTATAACTATTTGATAGATTATGTGAAGTCATATTATTGGTAAAAATTTCACTGTTCAAATAGAAACCATTGTTATGCTATAAAAGAAACAATCTTTGTCATGCATTGCAAAATAGCTGTTTTTCGAAACATTTTTTGCGTTCGCTGGCCCTCGTTAGTAAAGTAACTAATTAAGATGATTTTAATCTTATTTTGTAGCGAGACATCAGCTATATATGCAATAAAATTTTGGTGACTATTAGTGCAACTATAGAGGAGATATCAGTAATACTAAAAAAGCAGGGTCAGTAATTTTTTAATATGATCTTAACTCTTGAGCATTAATTTTTTCACCAAAACTAGAAATGTTCAAGGTTTGATTGATTGATCTAATATCCTCACATGAGTCCCAATTAAAAAATATTTAAAAGAAAAAAAAACTAGCCGGGGGGTGGGGGAGGGAATGGGCGCGCTCCGTTTAAACAATAGAG
>CAJNSZ010000193.1:42990-122902 GCA_905329745.1 Rotaria sp. Silwood2
CTCGCCCCCCCCCACCCCCACGCCCCCCGCCCCACCCCCACCCACCCCCACCCCCACACCCACACCCACACCCACACCCACACCCAAATCTGGCATTCGGATGTTCGTCAACCCATTCGATTATATTTTCCATTTATTCTAATATAAAACGAATTTTTAGATCAGAATGATCAGTTTCATCATAATCATCCATTTCATCGTCACTCTCTTCTTGATTGAAGTAGCTATCTTTAAATGACTTCAGAACTTGAAATAATAGTTCTGCAACAAAAATTTCATCGGTAGTTATTGCAAAATTTTCAGATCCATATTCACTTTGAGTGAAATGAAGATGTTTGCGATGTTGAATAAATTCATGGTTTAATTTCACGAGATAAACGTTTTTGTTCGGTAGATACGACAGAGAATGAAAAAGAATAATTCTTTGATAGCATATTTCATTGTGATCTCTTAACACCAATCGCAAAGAAGCGGTCAAATAGACCACCAAGTGACGCATCGATGTACTTTAATTTCAAATATTGTATATACACATCATTTTTTAAACATATCAATTTCCTTTGTTTTCATTTCGATAGTACAAAAGTTCCAGAAGACACTGAAACTAATGTAATCCTACTGCTATTGATAAATTTCAGAAAGATTCTTGTAGCCTACTATTGAAATACTTAGTTGATTGCATAAAAAATTAACTTAAATAATTCTAATGTACCTATATATCCTAACCGGGAGTACCGCAAAAATCGAATATCTCCCTCTAGGCAAGCCAACAGCGGCTTATATTTTGGTTTAGTCCATTTCCGCCGAAAGTGAATTTCGCCGACGAAAATTTTCCTGTTCTTTTTCATCGAATATTATATATATCGGCGAAAAAGAACAGGAAAATTTTCTTCGGCGTAATTCACTTTCGGCGAAAATGGAAAATACCAATATTTTAACCTTGTGAGTTTGGCGGTGAGAGCTTTCTTTTGATGCAAAAATATCTGGTCTTTTCAACTTACGACACAAACACCTCCATTGTGAGTAACTTTACTATTGTATCACTTGAAAGCAGTCTAACCACTCTATGAAAAAATATGAGAACACGATAAGAAGTGTATGAACCGGTAGGTCATCACACGGGACCCTCATTCAATATTTCTTAAGTTCATATTGTTCACAGAGTTCGTCTGTTATTTGTAATCACTTCAATATTCGCCAAGTTAGTTTCTACGTTGATCGAAAGTTTTCTGCCAATATTAGAAGAAAACTTGAATATATGTTGAAGCAGAATATGATGATAGAACTGTCCTGATGCCCCGTTTCCTAGTGTTGGGTTTGGGTGTGGATATGGATGTTGTCCTTCTGTACTCTCTACACATCCACACCCACATCCATACCAACACTCACACACCCACAACTACACCGACACCCACACTCTCACACACCCACAACTACACCGACACCCACACTCTCACACACATGCACCCACCCTCAAGATAGTCCTCGTTTATGGAATATAATTATTTTAGTAGATATGAACAAAGACTCTACGGGTAATGGTATCATCTCAAATGCAAGTCCTTCTAATGAACAAGAACCTCATGTCAAAAATGGGCAAAACTTCAAAAATTTATTACAAAAGCAACCTGACTCACCAAACATAGTTGCTCTTACTAATAATAAGATCAATAAGGCAAAAAGCACTTATACAACTTTGTATGTCTCTTTCGTTTCGTCGCATTCTTTATAATCTTTTGAATAATCTGTTTAGTGATGAGCCGTGTTGGTCTCGACATGAATCGACAATAGCTGCAGGTTCATTTGGCATCTTCATAACTATAGCAGTGATTATTAGCACTCTAATGATTTGTTTCCATTCGCCGAAAGCGAGTGGTATGTATCTTTTTTTTTGCGTGTCCGTGACGTTTTTGCAAGCGAAATCGTACTCTCGGAAAAGTCTTTATCTGCAATTTTAAAAATATATGCATGACTATCTCTCGACAAATAGCCCTAGATGGCAGCACAACTGACAGAAGCACCAACAGTTGTATGAATTCATTCAATTTTTGGTAATTCCTTTCATATGTACTTCCATTTATTCTGCTCATGCATTGAGAGTTCGTTACCACGTGTATATGATCTCGTTTATCCCTACAGCTATATTCATTGCAGCTGTACAAATCTTATCATAGCAATTCTCTTATTTTGTTATTGTAATTATTACTGCAGAATATTGCTCTCTAAAAAATAAACAAGGCATATAAAGCTTTTAAGGATTTCATATTTTACCAGAGCTCAGAACCTTCTAAAAATGGTACTGCATAATAGAAAATGGTATTTTGCAAGAAACTTGAACCCCCTTTCCCTCCGGTATAACTATTTTTGATGGGCTCTGCCAGGGCTGTGTGAGTCAAGGCTTTTCTCGAGTCCAGTGGAGTCCCAGCCATTTAATAATCATTTCGAGTCAAGTCAAGTCAAGTCACCAACATCATCGAGTCGAGCCTAGTGAAACTTTTTTTTTGTATATTATTTGTCTTTATTTGTTTTTACTGAGAAGATCCATAAAAAATTCTCACTTTACTATAATGCAGTTTCAACATTCTTAAAACCAGACAACAAAATGAGAAACACGAAATATAAAATAAATGCATACAACTACTCCAGATTCATCAAAAAAGTAATAACAGTGCGACTAACTCCAGAATAAAAAGAATATTACTTTTTATAAAGGTATTTAATAGTAACTTTTGACTGTCATATTCGATATATGAACTCATAGGTCGAAGAAAAATAAAAAAACCCTTTTGATGCAATGTATTCAACTAGAAAAAGTGTTATGATTCAATGAGAGCTTAATCTTATATATTGCAAGTTTTTGTGCAACTGAATCAAAGTCTTTTTAAATGACTGACTCGAAAATGACTTGACTTGACTTGTAGAGTCAGTGTTTCTAAATATCCAAGTCACAGTCGAGTCTGAAGCAGTGAACTAAAGTGACTCAAGTTGACTCGAGTCAGAGTCATGAGTTGGACTCGCCCAGCCCTGGACTCTGCACTATGGTGAAAGATAGAGCTTTAGAAACTTCTGCAGATCTCGTTTATTTTTTTTCAGACATGAGCAAATATTTGATGACATCATTCAATAGAATAGTTTACATATTTGAGTGATTCTGTAAAAATATAAAGTTGAGTATTCGAAATAATACAAAAGGCAGGAAAAAGTTCCAAAGCAATTACATTCAGTTCTTCATCTTGAAATATCCTCTAGTGTTATACAGGCATTAAAATAACTTATGTTTTAAATGGATTCCATGGTAGATGCAAGAAACTTACCAAAGATGTAATGTAGTAAAGCCCCTTCCGTAATAGAAGCCCCTCTCATATTAGAAGCTCCTTCCTTATTAGAAGTTCCCTCTAGAGGGGACAACGTGAACGGTGTATGAGAAGCTCCCTGATTTTAAAAACCTTTCGAAAATTTTCGTTGCTATTTTCATCGAAGAACTTTCTAAATTCGCGATCTTAAGGTGAGAGTATGTTTAATTTCCTAACTGATCAGAATAAAAATTTAGAAATCTCCTGCAAAGTTGTTTTAACAACTCTTAAAAACACTAAAAATCTCTCAAGTCCTTTAAAAACTTGTACCATCAAAAACTATTGAAACCTTTTAAGACTTAATAGAAGCCCCTTAGGGCTTCTAAACTGGAAGGAAGTTTAGGCAATTATAGATTTGTAAATTTATGTAAGTTTTTCGAATCGACTTGAGAACCTATTGATAGATGATGCTTTTAAGTTTTTCACGAATGGAAAAATACGTTCACTTTTCATGAATTACTAAAAGACTTAGGAAACGCTCCATCTCATTCAATGAGGGTAATATTCTTTAGCAATGAATCCAGATTCATTTTGTTTTCATTCTTTTTAGTTAAAGAATGCCAATTTAAGTTTGCAGCAACACGTAAAAATCCGATCGACTACAATCGTGGTCCACGATCTGTTGCCATCGGCTATTTCAATAACGACACATGGTTAGATTTTGTTATTGTTGATAGTATCGTTAACACAATAAGCATCTTTATTGGGCACAGTGACGGTACGTTTTCGTATTTAATCGAGTATACAACTGGCGACGGCTCTACTCCTAATATGGTTGTTGTTGTTGACTTCAACAATGATAATGTATCGGACATTGCAGTGGCAAATTTCGGTGTTAATAACATCGGTATATTTTTCGGATGGGGAAATGGAACATTTGATAAACAAATTACAACTTCAACTGGCTCGTCTCATCCCAAATCAATTTATTTCGCTGACTTGAATAATGATACGCTACTTGATATTGTGATCGTCAATTACGGAACTCACAGTGTTACTGTGATGTACGGAGATGGATATGGAAAATTTTTGAATCCTACAAACTATTCCACAGGTTACGATTCTTTTCCATCGTCACTAGTCATCGCAGATTTAAACAATGACAATAATATAGATCTCACCGTTGCTAACTGCGGCACTCACAATGTTCTTATTTGGTATGGAAGTAAAAACGGCACTTTTTCAAATCAAAAGATTATTTCAACTGGAATACATTCATGCCCACAGTCAATCGTCGTTGGTTATTTCAATAATGACACTCTACTCGACATTGCTGTTGCTCTTTATGGGATGAAGCAAATAGGCATCTTTATAAATAAAGGAAATGGTACTTTTACAAACAAAGTTCCCTACTCTACTGACAACAATGCTCCATATACGATTGATGTTGCTGATTTTAATCAAGACAATCGAATTGATTTGGTTATTACTAATAATGGCAGTAAAAATATGGGCGTGTTTCTGGGTTATGGAGACGGTACCTTTGAAAAAAATCCACTGATGTACTCTACAGGTGCTACTTCAACCATATCACATACTCTAGGAGACTTCAACAAAGATCGCCAGATTGATATTATTCTTCTCAACAACGACACTCGTAGTGTAGATATTCTGCTTGGTTCTTTTGAAGGTTTTGAAACTTTTGCAAGCCGTAAAATTGACTTTTCTCCATATTCTGCAGCCGTTGGTGATTTCAACAACGACAAACAACTGGATGTCGTTGTTACGAGCTCGAATCTAAATTATGTGAATGTCCTTCTTGGATATGGCAACGGCTCTTTTTCAAATCAAACAAAATACTCGGTTGATTCTAGTTCAGATTCTGTAGCTGTTGGTGATTTCAACAACGACAACCAACTGGACATCGTTGTTGCGAACCGGGGTACTAGTGATGTAAGTGTTCTTCTTGGATATGGTAACGGCTCTTTTTCAAATCAAACACAATACTCGGTTGGTTCTGCTCCAGAGTCAGTAGCTGTTGGTGACTTCAACAACGACAACCAACTGGACATCGTTGTCGCGAACTATATCAATGGTAGTGTGAGTATCCTTCTTGGATATGGTAACGGATCTTTTTCAAAACAAATAAGGTACCCGGTAGGCTCTTACCCGCAATCCGTTGCTGTTGGTGATTTCGACAACGACAGCCGATTGGACACAGTTGTGAGTGGGTGGGATACAGATAGCGTGGGGATCCTTCTCGGATACGGAAACGGCTCTTTTTCGGTTAAGACAACGTATTCGGTAGGCAGTCAGGGGCGCTCTGTAGCTGTTGGTGATTTCAATAACGATGGTCACCTGGATATCGTTGTGCCACACTCTCTGATGAATACGGTGATCGTCCTTCTGGGATATGGTAATGGTTTTTTTCGCAACAAGATGGAGTTCAAGGTTGGGTCCGCTCCGCAGTGTGTAGCAGCCGCTGATTTCAATAACGACCGCCAATTAGACATGGTTGTGGGTATGGGTACGGATGTAGGTCAGAGTGAAGGTGTGACTGTCATTCTTACATCTCTCAGTACAGTTTTGGTAAGTAAAATGATACTCTCCACTGGCAATGGTTCGCGACCGCAAGCTCTCGTTATCAAGGATTTTAATAATGATTCTTACGTGGATATTGGCACTGTGAATTCTGGTTCTAATAGCATTGGTATTTTCCTTGGCTCTGAAAATTTTACATTCAGTGATGCAGTGCTGAATTCAATTGACTTTAAACCTATGGGTATTACCGCCGATGATTTGAATACCGATGGTCGGATTGATCTTGTAATTGCTAACTATGACTCAAACAGTATAAGCATTTTGTTGGGATATGGCAATGGTTCTTTTTTAACCGAAAAGACACTCATAATGAGTGCTGATTCTAAACCATGCTGCATTACAATTGGGGATTATAACAACGATAGCCTATTGGATATTATCGTCGTTAATCAGGATACGAAATCCATAGTTATATTCGGAGGATACGGTAATGGTAACTTTTCTATTGCGACGCGGATTCCATTGGGTCAGGATTCAGTTCCTTTTGTCATATTCAGTGGAGACTTCAACAATGACGCAAAGTTGGATTTCGTTCTCGCAGATGAAGCCACAAGCAGCTTATCCCTTTATTTACAGACTTGTTAATACTGCAGTTTTTGCATTATTTCATTCTTTTCATTAATTTAAATCGAAAAACTGATTGACCTCTCCTTAAACAAATTATTTTAATTTGGATGTGGGTGTGTAGTTAACAACCATGACGCGTTTCGACCTTGCTAAAGGGTCTCATCAAATGCTTTTCAGTTTTATAATCATTGGGATGATCCTAAGATCACAAATAGATCATATGATGTCTTAGGGTGTGAGTGTGGGTGTGGGTGTGTGGGTGTGGGTGTGGGTGTGGGTGTGGGTGTGGGTGTGGGTGTGGGTTTGGGTGTGGGTGTGGGTGTGGGTGTGGGTGTGGGTATGGGTGTGGGTGTGGGTGGGGGTGTGGGTTTGGGTGTGGGTGTGGGTGTGGGTGTGGGTTTGGGTGTGGGTGTGGGTGNGATAACATTGCACTACTGAGTTCCGCATTTATAACAGAACGTTAGATGATGATAAGAAGCAGTGAAATGAAAATTAGATAATGGTGACTGATTGTAAATGACAGTGAATAACTACAAAAGAGTCATATATTTCCCTTCTTATAGTATTATAGAATATTGAATAGTAACGGTTGCCAACATAAACGACTTTCACACTTACACCAGGCGGAATAGATCATCAACAAAACTCCATTGAAAGTGGGTGGCTGCAGGTAACATCCAATTCTACTAGTATGAACGAAAAAATAATAGTCTCTTAGTCACTCATGGGCGTATTTATCGTCTCGAAGCGTCTTTTTTCAGAAGCACTATATCGATTCCTACAAAGTATTGTCCATCTATAAATGTAATGTACTCTACTGTGTTTTGAATAACTCTCGATCTTTCAAGGTAATCGAGGTCAGGTTTTTGCCATTTTATAGAGCATGTTGAGGGACGTCTATCTAGATAAAATTAATTAGGGTCTCAGAACCTTTTGGGGTTGTGTTTCAAACTAATGTCTTTTGAGTTTTCGTTTTTCATTAGTTTTTACAGCAGCCTAAAATCGAACGATACTAGAGTAGTCTGAGAAGTGCTGCATTAATCATAATATTGTTAGATGTTTCTTTCAGTTTCTTGGGCTTATCCTTCAGATAAACCATATAAACATGCAAAATCTTTATTATGACTATAGGACTTCTCGGGCTAATCTTTGATGTAGTTTGTGCCTACAAAGTATCAGGAAAGTAACTCTCTATTTTAAACGTTTTATTACTCTGAAAATAACAACAGATATTGTAACGGTTTTTTCACTGTGTTGAAGCATGTGTCATGACATTTTGTTATGGATGAAACAAGATGATTGATTGCGTGAGTCTCTGATCAAGAATGAATTTCGCCTGAAGAATATCTGGAGATAATTCATTCTTTTGAGAAGTTTATTATGGTTATACCTACTGATTTTATAACAACTATTCTGCTCTTTTGAAGTGTACATAATCATATTACATATAGTGTCTCAAACTTCTACATAGAAACCTCCGTTTTTCATACACTTCTGTAGTTGTAATTATCTCCAGATATTATTTTGACGAAATCCGTGCTTCATCTTGGGCCGTCAAGCGATCAATCTTCTTGTTCCATTCACAACAAAATGTGATGGCATATGCAGCAAAACAGTGAAAAAAGCTTGTTAGCGCAGCCCTTTTGGGGCTGAAATGTGGAACATACATATCATGTTTAGTTTCAATATACTAATCACATAATATCCAATGTTTAAATTCTCTAAAAGACGATAGTTCTTTTGTAATGATAATCGTTTGCCAGCAAATCTTCTCTTTTTTATAGCTATACTTCGAACAGAAATTTTTTCTTTGTTTGGCGGAATTGCTATAGTCTGTAATGGGAGCTTCCGTTGCTAGGTGTTTGTAATGGAATGGGGTGAGGGAGCCGGAAAACTTCGACTTAAAACTTACACTCGCTATTTTCTTCGAGAATATATGTGAGTTCCACAAAAACCGTTACAATATCTGGTGTTGTTTGAGAGTAAGAATTTAAAACCGGGACTTACTTTCCAGACACCCCGTAGATCGCTGAAAAAACTAATGAAAAATGACGACAAATGTGATATCCGTTTGAAACACAACCACGACAAATTTCTTTCGTGCTAATGGATCTTACGTAGATAGATGTCCACCAATATGCTCTATCAGATGGCAAAAACCTGATCTCGATAGGTTTGAACAATTGAAACGTATTCAAAAACCAACGTAGCAAATTATATTTTTAATTGACGATAGTTGAGTTACTTTATCACCTGAAAGCACCGTCGTATAAGTATTTTGATTGATAAAGTAACCTACTACTTTAAACTAATCAATATGCTGTTTTTAACTTTCTCGAACGTTAGAAGCTGAAATAAGGCTTTGTCTTTCTATATCTCTGTTTTTTCTCAATAAACTCAACTTAGAAGTCGGATGTAAATATCAAAACACACTGGACATTCTTTACAAGTCTTTTATATGGAAATTGAAAAGTTACTGGTTAGATTATTTTTGGTTGGCAATAGTATCTATTATATAAACCCATACGGCGTGAAACACAGCGGTGATTATCTAGTTGACATACTCATGTACAAAAAAAAAGTAGTCAAAAAGTTACTTTTAAGTACTTTCAAAAGTCGTTTTTATGAAGAAAAAAGTACTTATAAGTAAACCTTTTTAAGTACTGTATACTTTTTGACTAAAAAATACTATTAAGTACTTTGCAAAGTGAAAAATAGTATGAGAAAGTACTGTAAAAAGTGAAAACTAGTAAGAAAAGTTACTTTATTTTGCTTTATTAATATTAAAAGTACTTAAAAGTGATTTTGGTTCACTTTTTTTAAATAAGATAGTACTTAAAAGTACTTTTTAAAGCACTAAGAAGTACTTATGCTACATTTTTTTTAAGATTCCGGTCACTCACCTATGCTATAAGAAACAGTATACTATTGTCAACTTTCCTCAGCGCTGGGAGGTGAAATAAGGCTTTGCCGTTCTATATCTCCTTTTCTGAACATATTAGGATCAGAAATCAGATATATAGATAAAAATGAACACTGAATGTTCTCTACAAGTTTTTTACATGAAAGTTGAAATGTTACTCATTTGATGCTTTTTGATTGAAAACAGTATCTCTTATATACACCGATAATGCGCAAAACACTGCCGTGATTGTCTAGTGGACATAATACTTTTAAGTACTTTCAAAAGCACGGAAAAGTACTTTAAATACTCTATTTTATTTAAAAAGTACTATAAAGTACTTTCTTAAGTGAAAGAAGTATTGAAAAGTGCTTTGAAAAGTGAAAAATAGTAGGAAAAGTTACTTTGTTTCACTTTATTAATATTAATAGTACTTAAGTGTTTTTTTTTCTACTTTTTTTTACATGGAATTGATTCACTCACTAAAAATGCATCATTCAAACGAAATCTTTATTTTATCGTCTCATATCTCATTTATTTTGATTTAGAACAGTCAGTCAACAAGAATCTGAAATTCGGTTCAAATTTTCTTGAATCCTTTGTATATTTGCTTAACTCATGCATGCAAATTTTTTACACTAGTTCTTAGACTTTGCCAATGCCATGTGCATGAATCTATCTTAGTAGGAAAAAGTCAGAATTTCTGAAATAAGAGTCAATATCTTAAGTTAGATTGCAACATTCACAAACTTCTCATCCAATAGTAGTTTGGAAAATTTTGAAACTTTGCGTGGTATATTGTCGATTACTGAGTAAAAATAGATTTCATTAGATGAAACAATGTCTGAACCAAAAATTTTCTATCAGACATGATTTCAGAACGAATTCGACTCACAGAATATACCTGAAACAATTCATACGCGAGAAGCTCTTGTAAAGATTTCCATCTTCAACACTTGGTGCTTGTGAATTATCTTGAGCTACTGAAATCAATAACATCTTCACTTGTTTTCTTTTCTTAGCATGTGAATGGTTCGCCAAAAAGACCACTCGGACGAAAAACTTGTGCACTATAGTAAATTGCTGATAGCTTGAACTTTTGATGTGAGAGCGCGAACCCGAAGTTCTAACCGTTCGATTTAAATTCCGAACTTCAGCTTGGGTTTTGCTGCATGTTTACCACCAATTCTACGCCCACATCGTTGCTATGGAACTCGTTTTCATATAAAGAATTGATCTAATCCTTGTAGACTCATGTATGAGCATATAAACTAGTTCAGTTAGGTCTAGTGCTTTTAGACTAGTATGGGTATCAGCTGCCAAAAGTCTTGACTCATCGTACCTATGACCGGAAGAATTGTATCTCTCATTTAAAACTATTCTTTAACACTCATTGCCAGTCGTGTTTCGCAAAAATACTTCATCATTGTTAAAGCTAAAGGAAACAGAATATTAATAAATCGTCGTATTTTAGAAGATCAACAAACGGGGAAGCTTGATGGAAGAGTAGCGATTGTGACAGGCTCATCCAAAGGTATTGGTGCCGGTATTGCCAAGCATCTTGCACTTGCAGGGGCATTTGTCGTCGTGAATTATCGTTCGAGTAAAGAAGACGCTGATCGAGTTGTCAGTGACATTGCTAGCAAAGGAGGTAAAGCAATTGCAGTGCAAGCCGATGTAACCAAAGAGGAAGACATTCAACGTCTTTTCATTACGGCCAAAAGAACTTATGGTAAACTTGATATTTTGGTCAATAACGCGGGCGTCTACGAATTTCGATCGATCGAAAATGTTACAATTGAGCATTATCATAAACACTTCAACCTCAATGTGCTTGGTCTTATCCTTTGCTGTAGAGAAGCTTTAAAATATTTTGGTACTGATACTAACGGCACAATTATCAATATTGCCTCGGTTGTAAGTGCATCACCAGCTCCACAGCTCTCTGTTTACAGTGCAACCAAAGCAGCTGTGGATGCAGTAACAGTAGCTCTTGCAAGAGAATTGGGTTCGCGCAAAATACGAGTTAATTCTATCAGACCCGGCACGACTATCACAGAAGGGACTCGTGCAGCTGGACTTATTGGTAGTACTTTTGAAGCACAAATCATCTCCAAAACACCACTCGGTCGTCTTGCCCTGCCGGATGATATTGCACGTGTTGCTGTTTTCTTGGCATCAGATGACTCTGCGTGGGTCTCAGGGGAATCTTTAAGAGTATCAGGTGGCTCAGTTGATTGACGGACGACTTTCAAAGCATTTAATATTTTGAAAACATGCTGAATTATTTGCTGAGAATTAATATTTTTCCCCAATGGCATGATAAAGTTTCACACATGCGATAAATAAAAAAAATGAAAATGATCATAATAAAATTATGCTGTGAGAGTGGCGTTCCAGGCGTAACCACTTAGGCGCAATAAGTGTGATTGTGTAACTGTGAGTATTAGTTTAAGTGCAAATGTGAATGTGGAAGAGCAAGAAACCTATATCGTTAAACTCATGTTCGTATACTCACAGCTTCATACACATCGTCTTCCACAAATAATGTGTTTACGCCTATAAACATATTCTCAGCAATATTCTATTCGCAGAAAGCTACCAAGAAAACCAAGAACATTGTCTAGTTTCATATGATTTCACTTTGACAGAATTATGCACTTTTGTTTCACAGTTGTTTATCTGTATAGGAATTATTCCAATGAACGAAAGTAAACTGCACGAAAAGCAAGGATTCATTATATTGTTTCGGAGTTTCATACGTCATTTGATAGAAAATTTGGAAGCAAGCAAGCAAGAATATGTTTTCTCTAAAGCTTTTTGACACACTTTTCTATTTTCTAAATCAAAAACACTGATCAGTTGCAAAAATAATTCGACTTTTAGCCTATTTTTGTAAACTTGAGTTTTCCAAGTTTCATATTACACGGGAATTATTTAAAATACCATATACTTGTTCAGCGTTAAAAATCGAATGAAATAATTATACGGAGTTAGCTACATACTCAAGAATCTATCTATCAAAGCCATCGAAGTCAGAGTGACGGTAGTGCTTCCACTCATTTGTGTTATCTTGTAAGTTTTTCTTTAGCTGTTAGAGCCTATATTTTCACATGGCTCAACTCCCTAGATGTTTGCCTTGAAAAGAATAAGTCCATTTTTGTTCATTATTTTGTTAACGAATATAACCAATATTAATGCGCATTGTTCTCAAACATTCAAATTCTTTACGAATGCTTTACAAGCTTCGCTAAAATACAACTGCGGAAACATCAAGAAAATTAGAAACCAAAGAGAATTCGATGACAACACTGCTATAATCATCTTCGGAATTCCCGAGAGTCTTCAGATGGTTATGCTGAGGATGTGGGTGTGGATCTTCTCTTCATTCACACTGACACCCACCCACACCCACAATGCATGCATATGGTTTCTCCAAATACTTCTGGTGTTTATAATTTTAGGTAAATAAGAAATCTTGTTTTTGATCCAGTCCAAAAATGCTGGTTTTCCGATTACGCACCATTATCTCTGATTAACAGTGATTTCTAAAGAGTGCAAAAGACTTTCATTGATTGTTGAAGGCTGAGTTTCGAAGTCTCGGTGTAGTTGTCGCTGTGAGTTCCCTATTCTAACATATCTATATCAGCACTCCTCACCAACATAGCCACAGATATCCATACCCTGTCTTAAAAAATTCAGACCAGTGCAATCTCTGGAGACCAGCTCTATTTCACTAGTAGAAGAAAGATTGCACAAATCAATCACTCGATATCATTTATGTCAATTTTTAATAAATATATGTATCGAAAGTGTCGCAAGCTGCAGCTTTCTCGTATCTATCTTCGTACAGTTTCGTTACACATCCTTTCTTGTATTGATAGAAGTCGAATAGTGGTTTGTTAGTTTCATGTTGCAGTGTAACATTTCATCTGCAAAATATGCTATATATGACGTCTCATAACTATGTGCTCTCAATTCCTTACGATATGTATACTCAATACAAAAGGAAATATTAGATTCTAGACGTAACTATCATGCATTGACAAAGTGAAACTACAATATTTATCTTTCTAGTCATATAAATTTAGTCAGAATGAGCTTATAACTAGTTCTCAAAAAGGGCCGATTTTGCAAGTAAGCTCGCCTCTGTCGTTTCACAACTTATTTTTTCCAAGCAGTAAAATATTTTATCATTATTTTTCACTTGAATGTAAATTTCATTTATTGAGGAAGTTTTGACATTTTCACATCAAATGCAAAAACTAACCAAACATCAAATGATTGCTTGGACTCGGAAGCGCAACGGTGCCGTTTCAGCATCGTCTTTAGGACTGATGCATTTGTCGATCGAGCACTGGAATCATCGACACTAATGTTTTTTCCAGATGGTATTTCGCTGCACAGGGGCTCAGATAACTCATCACCACCAGACTGCCATTTATGCCATGGATAAACAACAGTACCATCGCTTCGTAGAACTGGTTCCTTCTTTGCATTGATATCCCAGAGAGGACCTTGCTCATGAAACGATGGTATGACTTGTTTCTCGAATTCATCATCAGATGTAGACAACGGATCATAAGGCTGCTTAGAACTTCTAAGATAATGCATACCACTGTTTCCATTTCCATTCACGATACAAGCATGCACTTCGCAAAACCGATCTGTCCTATGATTGTGTACTCCAGCATTAGTACCTTTTCCAGCAGCCCATAGCTGAAAATAACACAGGCGTTCATCGTTATCAGCGAAGTTTACGTCGAAACCTCTCATATTATAAAATTCTAAACCTCTAAACTTCTCTTTCCCCCATTCAAGTTCTTCAACTTTGACAAACTTGAAGCCAAGTTTACGAGCATCTTCTGGAGAGGCTTCAGGTAGAGAATTTTCAATGATAATCTTTTTAATATTTCTGAATATAGGAATATTATGCATGCCTTTAGCCATTTGTAATACCATAAAAACTGCACCTTCATTTTCAGTTTTTATTCTCTTATCATCACTATGTATTTCAAGAGAACAAACACTTCTTGGTTCGCAAAGAAATGTACGCGACTGATTTACTGATTGATCCGATTTAGTAGAAGAATCTTTCCAGTGTATGATTCCTGCAAGAACCTTGATATAAGTATTTTCTCCCACATAGCGTGAACTATAAGGCGGTAAAACTTCCAACGATAAAGTGATACCTCCGATGGTTAAAAACGGAAGAGCTTGATATTGTAATATTTTATTCGGTCTTGGAATTGTGAACAAAAGTTCATCGTTTTGTCTCATCAGTTGTAGCTCATTTTTAGCTTGTGTTATTCTGTTGATAAATCGATTGTAAAATACGTTTATTGAAGGATTTTCTGCCAAATAATAGCCAGGAACATGATAGCCTATTGTTGCGAAATCAGCAAAACCATCGTTATCAAAGTCTGCAACAGCAATTCTTGCAGCAGACTTATCACTAACTTTCCATTTAGTGAATAAACCACGGGAGAGATCAACAGGCTTATAGTAAAAGACACCCTCATTCGGAGTTGGGCCACGCAGTGCAACTAAAAATTCATCGGTTCCATCTTTGTCAAAATCAGCACAAACCACATAATGGCCTGTGCCTTCGCCATTTTGGTTAGGATACCCATATACATCGAGTACGTGTCTTTGCCATTGTATTTGTGTCAGTGAATTGTTAGTAGTTTTGGTATAAACCGAAACCACATTTCCATGAAAGGGTTCGAGCGCAGCAATATAAGCAAAACTATCATCTTCAACTTTTCCAATATCAACACCGCCACTGCCATAATAGTTTGTCTGCTGTTTGTCTTTCTGTTCACCATCGGCAATTTTCTCAATAATCCACTCCGTTGAGTCCTCCTTATAGTAAAGCCAAGTAAGACCTTCTCGTGATGCAATAAGGAGTTGATCCAACAAATGAACTTTAAACATTTCAGCGTCATGAATTAAATGAAAATAATCTTTATCAATAATTTCATAATCCCATGCTTTGGCAGTTAACACATTATCAGGCTGTCGAAATAGCAACACCGGTACTGATACATCAAATGGTCCATTTACGATAGGCAGGCCTATAATCTCCCAATGTTGGGTTTGTGTAAAATGACCAATTTTAAGTCTGTGCATTGTCGGTGATCTTCCAACATAATGCTGTTTCCACTGTTCTGTACCAATCTCCTTTCCGGGGTTTTCTAACCACACGATGTGTCCTCCGTCAGGATTGAAGTCGATTATTGTATTTCCATAGTCAAAGCAGATAATGATGTCTTTATATCCGTCACCTGAAATATCAGCTTGCGCCATGCCATTAGGAGTAATCAGTTTTTGAACATGAATCGGTTTTATTTTTTCTGTATTTGTGTATGGGTTCGGGTAAAAGTTGATCTCTCCAAGAGATAGCCCAAAGGCTACGAACCCAATAGGCGTCTGATCATCAGGTTGGAACGCTTCAATCCAATATCCGTCATCAAGGTGTCCCTCGACCACTTGTTGCTCAAAAGAAGGAGTGTAGCTTCCATTATTAGATTCGTCGCATGAAACGCGCAAGAAGAACAAGGAGATGGCGAAATATAAGGCATAATGCATTGTTTTCATTGTCATCAATCGTATTAAATTCATTCCCAACTACGAATCGAACGCTATAAAAAGACAGACAATGGAAATACGTTTCAATACAAAGAGAAAGTTGTATAAATAAATCAACGATATGCGATTATCGAAGTAATGCATTTATATATAAAATGTATTCGTACGGTCCGCTGAAAATTATGAGGTCTGTGATATTTTTTCTTCCCCCTTCAAGTCATACGTTGCGACAAAAGAGGGTGTACAGCGATTGGTTCGAGCGTAGTTGATCGGAATAAATTAAATATATTCAGCTGTCAAATCGTGCAGAAGAAAGGAAGTGGTGCCTACGCTTTGAGAGCAGTTGATCGAACTATTATAATTTCGCTACGAAATTGCAAATGTACTGATTCAGACAGAATGTTAGTATTGATGAGGTTTTAACGTTAGTTTTACATGGACATAAAAGGATACTGGTTAAAGTGTGAAATTAATGAATCTAAGAACGAGGAAAATGTTGAGCAATGGGTAGGGGTATAGCCAAGAGTTTGAGGGCGGCATAGAAACAACCACAAAGTGTTTCGACTTCGCTACGAGTTTTATCAGGTGACTTAGGATTTTTAAGGCCGACTGAATTTGTTTGAATTAAAGCGTATATTCGAAGAAAGCTAACAACATTCGATAACGGTCTACTGAGTAGTATGCTATGGGTAGTGTGGAAGCTATTAAGAAAGCTGGAAATATGTACTTTTATTTGATCAGTGTTACTTGCTTGCTGTAGTCTTCTATACTTTCTTAGGTTCTTTTGTAATGAACTTGGAGTTTCATGTCTCAAATTTATCAGTGGTTGTCGTCACTTTAGTTAAAACATTTCGTGGAGCATGTGTTTATTACTAAGAAGAACTCTGTAATATGTATGGCAGCTGTTTTTTAGATCAGAGGTGAAAATATGTGAAAGAAAGCCATGCCACTTGCACCACTCGAAAGCTGACGTCTAACCGCAGTTAGTTGTTCGGTGGATTTGAATATTAAGCTTTTGATTGACTGGGATTCTTGCGTGTAAATCTTTCTGTATCATAAAGGATGAATTTCTTCAAACTCTTCAAAGAAATAATTGAACTGAACACGAATACGGATACCTTTCATTTATGAATGTGCTAAAGCCACCGGTACCTAACTACCTTGATTGAAACTTCCTAGTTTTCGACTGAGGGTGTGGGTGTGGTGTTTGTGTGGGTGTCGGCGTGGATGTGGGGGTGAGTGTGCGGGTATGCAGAATAGACAGATACCCACACACAACTCCGTTATTTTTGAACATATTCGATGCTGGTTGGTGTCTAGGATCAGGGGTTATTGAACTCTATTTATAGTAAAATTTTTAGCCTTCAAGCTTAGGTTTTGGGTTACTTTTACCTGGCATCGCTACTTATGACCAGGAGTGTATGCACATGTATATTTGTGGATATTAAGTTTCTTTTTATCATGGTTTGTTTCATAGATTTCTTCCGTCTGTGTTGAATATTTGATAGAATAACTTCATTAGTTTTAATTATTTTCCAATTTTTACAGCTAAAATGATGAAAAAATGAGCAGTGCAAGAAATAGTCACATTGTTATATTCTATATGACGAAACATTGGATCCAACTCATATATGTTCATTCATAAATGAATACTTATAATATGGCATATCCAACTACGTACGAAAATATCTTGCGAGCTCCTCATTATAACACGTTTGGCTTGGATATTAGGAAGCAGAGTGTGTGTGTGAGTGTCGTTGTGGATGGGTGAGGCTTTCGAAAGAAGATAATGATACCACACCTATATTCGATCGCACAACACAATACCGAAATTACGGTCTTAGCGCAGCGCTTTCCGAGAAAATAGTGACCATGGTAACTATCAACTAAATGCTTCTTGCAAATCAACTAATACATCGGAGTGCTATCTATCGATTGACGTCGATTTCATGCTCGGCACATATTCTGAAATGAATCGAAGAGTGGAATACTGAAGCCCGAGTCTTACCACATGGTGTTTCGAGATTCCAGTGATTCTTACATGCGTTGGTTGAAGTTGTGTTACACATAAATTCATGCTTTGAACTGTTATCTATCGATTGAGATTAATGTCGAGCTTGTCACACATTGTCAAATACGTCACGATGCCAAATATCAGGATTCCGTGTGAGAATAAGCGTGCCCAGAACGAGCATTACAGCAACCAGACACGGCACTATACGGCCGTTTACGGCGCCGTATACTGCCGTATACGGCGACTTTACGGCGGTGAGCGGCCGTAAGGTCGCCGTGGCCCGCTAGCCTGTGANACACATTGTCAAATACGTCACGATGCCAAATATCAGGATTCCGTGTGAGAATAAGCGTGTTCTGGAGTTTAGAGTTTGGTGTCGACGGCTTGTTTTTATTTTAGAGTGTGTTGATTTGTTGAATTTATCAGTTCGTATGATTTTTGTACATTTCTATGAGGAAAATATGTTTTCTGGAGGTGATAATCGATGATAGTTTGTCGTTGTACATACGAAGGGTTCTGGAGAGGTTTAAGCTCTTTTTGTGTTGGAAATGTAGTATAAATGTATGTCAAACGATAAAACGGATGATGCTGAATTCTACAGAAAGGTTTTCGGAAATGGCACGAGTTTTGCGGCGAATCGTAACGTGAATTATTTCGCTGAAGCCTGCTTTTTGAAAATCCAGGGTTCATATGGTTCCGCTGATGAGTATGCTATGATAAGCATCGGATAGAACTCATCGAGTTGTATTGATTCATGGAAGTTTTTGACGTGGTACGTCTTCTCAATCTAATAATTTCAAGAAATACTGAGTTTTATATTTCTGCCCCATGGAAAAAAATAATTTTTTTGTTTTTATTTTTTTTGTTTTTCGTAATGTCTTGAATGTAAACACACCATTGGATAGAGCTCATCGAGCTCTATCAGGCGCACAACACTCGTGATTTGGCACACTTCGTCAGGCGAATCGCTCGGGAAAAAAACTGAATCGGGTACTAACTTTCCTTACATTCCACAGATGGCATAATTCCACGTATAAGTGAATTAAACAAATTTGAAGAAACAATTAATGGATCTAAAAACAACGATAAGTTTAATTTTTAAATTATTTTGTTTTTAAATAAAATTTCAATAATTTAGTGTCAATAATTAAAACAAAAACATCAAAAAATGATTTATTGTCATTTTCATCGGGTGATTCTATTGAAGTATGTGAAGGTGAACTAATAAATCTACAAGGTATAATTATTGATATTAATGGAGATTCAATAAGAGTTTTACCAAAACATGAAGCATTCAAAGATGAAATTCTACTCAAAGCAAATGAAATAAGAAAATATTTTTCAATTGGAAATCATGTTAAAGTTTTAAATGTAAGATTTGAAGGTGCAACTGGAATGATTGTTGGAATTGATGGAAGAAAAGCTATTGTTTTGAGTGATGGAACTAAAGATGAAGTTAGTCAATAAATTTTAAAAAAGACGCTTATTTTTTTAAATTTTATTAGATGTCTGTTCAAATATCAGATCNTTCTTTATGCATAAACTGACTACGCAGCTAAAACAAAGTCATTCATGAATGAAACGAATCTCAAGGCAAACTCCAGTCATACTGATGATATCGATTACTTGCATTTTGATCGGATTAATGCATTGACGATACAATTGCCTCAGTCTATGTTTGTTTCAAAGTCAATTCTGGATTTCATTTCAAGAATACATACTTATATGGTTCGCTTGATTTACCAATATATGTCTCCATATACTGGAGGAAAGTTTTTCAAAAATGTTGAATGGAATCGTGCATCTAGAATAGTCAGGCTTTCATCATGTTTAACGACTGTGCTACACTCTAGACAGCGTCAAATCAGGCATCATCATCGACCATTGTTTTGCCTCGTATATTTATTGACAAACATGTAAAGATATGAATCATTTCGAACAAACATGATACTCAACTTCTTTTTCGTATATGTTATTTGTTCATCGGTTCAAGTTCAAGTTCAAGGTAATCGGTGTCAGTTAGTGACGTACTTATTTCCATTGAATATTTTTCACTTAATTAGGTCAAATGGTACAGTATCAGGCCACATGTGCGGCCCCATTATGTAACAATATTTATTCATGGCCAGGCAGTGCTGGTTACAGTTGTCCTGCAATCTCACCTTGTTACAAATTACGTACATCGACAAATGGAACCATATGTGTACCACAAGGAGCATGCCGTTTCTTCGATAAATGCATCAGTGGCACACGCTGTGCATCGAATTTAACGACATGTGTTGTTGATAGTTGTTGTTCAGCACCTATTTGTGTGCCATTAGCATTGGCTAGTCTTTGTGATCAATCAACTCCAACTGGTACAGGTAATGAAACAAATTTATTTTTCAATTTATAATTTTTTGTTGACCTCATTTGATCGCTTTCAAAAGGTGCCGCCACACAAATTCTTTTATGCCCAAATGCTACATGGGATCAAAATTATACGACACTCTTCAATTCATCGAGCTCCTATCCGTTGTACAACATGATAGTAGATTATTTCGTGGATGCCAATGGTAGTATCTATATTGCCAATAGCTCGGCAAATCACATTATTAAATATACACCGGGAAGTTTGAATATAGCCTTCTTTATGGGTAGTGGTAGTTTTAGTCCTTACACATTTCAACGAATGACTGTTGACACGAATGGCACAGTTTACACGTGTGAATATCGAGTATGTATTCGTGCGATTTTCAATTCTATGATACCATTTAAATGCGATGCGTCAGAAGCGAATTTCATTACTTCAATTGAATCAATCTCGAAACATTTTTACCATTCTGCTAGCCTAACTTGTTCCCATTACCAAGACACAAAAAGCATTTTTTATCAAAGGAATCTGGAGATATAGGGTCCGCAAAGTTCATGTGCTCAGCTATTGACATCAATTCTCATTAACCAGTATTTTCGTTTAATGCAACTTGTTCTTGACCATACGTATTCATTAATGAGCCAACTAATAGCAGACAACCTGCCTTTTTAGAATATATCGTTGACTTTCAGCATGAGCGAATGGTCTGAAAATATTGGGATTTTTCTCTTGAACGAAAGCCAAGAGACAGCACTAAAAAATGGTCAAAAATAAGAAAACTTCAAATATCGATCATCAGAAGAAAAGTATAAAATAAATCGCAAAAATTTAATTTTCACACAAGATGTTATGCGAAAGTTTTCAGTTGCTTTTGTCCATAAATTTCTTGATTCTTGAATGTTCAAGGCAACACTGTGCTTATTTTATGTACTCGTTGTAGCTAGGTATTAGTGAAAAAAATCAGCAATTGCAAGTTTATGCTGGAAGAGAAAACTAAGGGTTAGGCAAAGGGATTCGCACGAGATTGTTTTGTCAATGACAGTAGCAGAACTAGCAACAAATCAAACTTACCTTACATCAATCGATCTGAATCTCAATTTCTTTTCACTAACTGAACTACGCTCATGCAGTTTACCTTTCTATTGATAATCTCGAATTGGTTTGCATAAGAATCCTCTTTTAACTCTTCAAGCTCACGGTTTTTAATCAAAAGTAACTGAAGGTTTTAGTTCCAATAATAGCATAGCCATTAATTAAGAGCATCATGAACATGAGTGTCTGTAGACACATGATTCATTGAAAGTTGTATGACACCTCTAGGTTTGTGGCATACACATGTTTCTTACATAGAAGCTCGATGACAATTAATGTATTCTGAATGATCTCTGTCTTTGAGCAATTTTAATGATGGTAGTAAAGAATTTTTGTTTCTATAATTATCTCAAACGGCGCAATAAAATGTGCGGTTCAGTTTTTCTAAATTCTAAATTTTTTTTTCATTATTATTTTTTTCGCCGAAGAGTAAAATACCATTGTATAAAAGTTCATTTATTCATGGTCATCAAAGAAACCCCATGAATGAACTCTGACTTTTTTCAGGGTAATTCAATGTACTATTCACCTACAACATACTATCGAATTCAAAGATATGATTCGAATAGTTCATTATTCGGTACGACTGTCTTCGGAGAAACTGTTTGCGGCACACCACCAAATCAATTTTGCGGTTGTACTGATATTTTTATTGATCGAAGAAATTCGATCTATTGCTCAGATTCATTGAATCACCTTGTTATTAATATAACACCAATGAATCCTCAAGCAACAATAGTAGCGGGTATTACAAATTCATCAGGATCACAATTGAATCAACTTAACAGTCCTCAAGGGATCTTCGTTGATAACAATGGTACTTTGTTTGTTGTGGATTCAGGCAACAAGTAAGAAATTATTTATAGACCTTATTTTGAATAGTGAATATTTAATTTAGTCGTATTAAAAAGTAGAAAATTGTTTTCAGTGCTAGTTTTGTTTTTGGATTTTAGTCGAAATTGAAAGAGAGCATAATAGACGGCTTTCTTATTATTTTCTTGATAGTAAATTTTGATTTTAGTCGAATATTGATGTTCTTGGCGGGTAACCGTTATGGTGTACATTTGTTCAGCCCGACCTCATTCTATATGTATTCTAGCGGAATTGGGGGTTTAACAGTGGACAGTGCTGGAAGTGTATATGTTATTGGATCTACTCTGCAAAGATGGTCCCCAGGAACGACTTACTTGACCACAATTTTCAATTCTTCAGCTTGGAGCTCTTATTATTATTATTATTATTATACGGGTCAACGGATAGCATTCGATAATTTTGGTAATATGATTCTCAGATTGGGTTCGGGATCGGGTCTTGGACTATATAACATTCTTACGAATGCTTGTTAGAAGAACAGAGAGTCTGACACGTTTTTATACATTCGTTTCAAATAATGGAGTCTTATTGTAGTTTTTCATAAATTTCCATGAATAATTTTCATTTAATAAACACATTTCATATTGTCTAACTCCTAACAAGATTTTTCAATGATTGGTTTTTAGACGATACAACAAAAAAGGGTCTTGTGAAAAGAATCTCAAATAGGACATACTATCTTCACAATGAAATAAAATGTGTTACTTTTATGTGTCGCAGGCTCTACAGCGAAAATGTGGCATATATGAATTTATCGCGTTCTGTCTGCCGACTATTCATTTACCTTTGTATTTTGCACACACAATGCCATATAAACAATTCGACTGAACATACAAAAACCACAGATTTCGATATTCGCTTTTTTTTGCTAATCGATTTCTCGATTATTTATTAGTCAAGAACATGCCAATTTCGATCAATGATCGAGAGAGGACTACACAAAAGCGGTCTGATGGAGATCGGACCAACTAAGTAGAGGTTGGACAGATCCATAAATCTGACTTGGCTCAGCTTTTAGATTATAAAGGCACCTATTTAAGTGCTAAGTAATTTTAAATAAAAGATAAATAAAAAATGCCATCTTTTCTAAGTAATTTATTGGACATAAATCTAAGCAGAAAAATATATTTTTTTGCTAAGTATTTTAATTAAATTCTCAATGAAAAATTTTAATTTTCTAGACAAAATATTAGGAATTTACAGGTAAACATATAATCTTTGTTAAGTAACAATACAATACTGTATAAGTTAAAAAATTAATTGAACAGTTATTCGATTAGCAAGGCTTGTGTTGCTTTTCGAGATCGCCCTTGTTTTCTTTTTTCATTCAAAGGCACATCCTTTGCTGTTGGAGGCGATTTGAAAAATTTCAATCTAATTGCCATACCAATCACATGTTTGCAAATATATTCTTGAAAAAGGTTTGAACAATTGCAAAATCTATTTTTCCACTCCGATCGAACGTCTGGCAAAGTTACTTTCCATATTTCAAATTGAAGATCTTTAAATTGATCAAATGGCGTCCAGTTTTTTCTTTTGTATCTTCGGATATCGTTTTGTAACATTTTCTACCTCACCAGCTGGTATATAGTAATCGGTGAAACCTTTTATTTTAGATGGTAATTGTAATACTAGTTTTGAGGATTTTTCAAATTGATTTGCATCAGTCCATTAGTTAAGTGTAAATGTTGATTCTGTAGAAAACACAACTGGATCTGTTTGATCTTGAGTGTGGAACATGGACAATATCTTCACAATATCATTTACAACTGCAAGATATCTTGATAGTGTATGTCGTTCTCTAAAAGTATACTCATCTTTGATGATTTTATTTGTTGCTTATAATTGATTGTTACTACTTGGTGTAAATGTACTGTTATATTCTTCATACCATGAGTCAAGAATTGTTAACCATTCGTTTTCGAAATATTCTGTAAATTCTTTTTCCGTTCCGTTCGATTTCTTCAAAAATAAGGATGATGCATTCCAAAACACAATTTCTGATTCACATAATTGAAATTTGTCGACATCATCTAATACTTCGATTTTCTTGATTGCACCAATTTTGAAGCTCTTTAATTTTTTTCTCAACATTTCGACGCATATGAGACCAACACATGACCATTTTGTCATTATTAAATAATTTGAGAGTGTGGAGACTTCCATATAATTATCAACCCATATTGTCACATCAACACAACCACACCCACACATGCACTCCCATACCCGCATTCACACACTCGCACTCTCACACTAGCACCCTCGAAACTTTTTTCCATTCAAAAAATCAAAAAAATTCACAAATTGTAAAAACTCTGATTTTTCGCCTAGTTTTTGTAAAGTTGAGTTTTCCAAGTTTCATGTTAACTTACATTATTATAACTTCCAAATTCTTGTTCAGCTTTAAAAACTGAATTAGAGAATCATCTGAAAGCTGTTTCAAATCAAAACACCTACCCATCAAGGTCGTCGAAACTGGAGCGACCAAACTCCTTCCACTCATTTTTGTAAACTTTTCAGAAGTTTTTCTGAGATCTTAGAACCAATATTTTCACATGGTTCGACTCGTTAGATGTTCATCTTCAAAAGTATACGTGCAGCTTTTTAAAGTCATCTCCATTGCTGAGAAAATCAATTATTTCGAAATTGGTGGCAAAAAGTTTAAAAATTGCACTCGGCTTTCGAGATTTTGATTATTGAACACTGGTTTTTGAACAAAACAAACTTGCTATTTGGAAACAGCAGAAATAATTACATCAAATGACATATATTCTAACAAAGACTATTTTTCTTTAAAGTTCGGCCGTACTCTCCGTCAACTCTTTTGTACTCATTTCTAGCCTGTGGTCTCCCGACGGTCGAATTTTGAAGAAAAATAGTCTTTGTTAGAATATATGTCATTTGATGTAGTTATTTCTGCTGTTTCCAAATATCAAGTTTGTTTTGTTCAAAAACCAGTGTTCAATAATCAAAATCTCGAAAGCCGAGTGCAATTTTTAAACTTTTTGCCACCAATTTCGAAATAATTGATTTTCTTAGCAATGGAGATGACTTTAAAAAGCTGCACGTATACTTTTGAAGATGAACATCTAACGAGTCGAACCATGTGAAAATATTGGTTCTAGGATCTCAGAAAAACTTCTGAAAAGTTTACAAAATGAGTGGAAGGAGTTTGGTCGCTCCAGTTTCGATGACCTTTATGGATGGGTGTTTTGATTTGAAACAGCTTCCAGATGATTCTCTAATTCAATTTTTAAAGCTGAATAAGAATATGGAAGTAATAATAATTTAAGTTAGCACGAAACTTGGAAAACTCAATTTTGCAAAAACTAGGCGAAAAATCGGGGTTTTTACAATCTGTGAATTTTTTTGATGTTTCGAATGGAAAAAAGTTTCGACAAACTTTAGGGAACGCATATTCTTGCTCACGTTGAAATTCTTTATCAAATAGTGTTTGAAACGGTGAAAAAAATTGCTCGAATTTTGCTTTGCGTGCACCTTACATGTATCAAATTAGCTGCTTATGTTGTTGGTGTTGAGTTAAGATAAACGAAAATCTTCATTTCTATTGTTTGTCGAGAGAAAGAGAGCATAAAAAAGTCAGGCGATACATCTTACCAGCAAATCTCAAGAGAAAACTGACTAAAACGAAATATGAAATTTTGACCTGTGCAGTTAATTATGTATTACATGTTGTTGGATGAAACAGTTTTTCCAAAGACACATAATGATGAAACATCTCGCTGCGTAATAGAATCGTCATTGCTGTATGAGAAATTAATATTAGTTTTGCAAATAGAGTCGTAAAGAGATGAAGTCATGTGCTTAATCAGGATGCAAAGTCAAATGATAGCACATTGTTTCAATGGAAACTTTTCCTCTCAAGACTTGGTTCACGCTGTTCAGAATGTAAAAATATCTCCTCAAATAATAGTTAACATTGTCTATGTCATTATCGAGTAATGTTCTCCATGTTCCTCATGGTTACTGTAACAAACTACGCTTGACTCAAGCTAATTTGCCATACTATTTCGCGCAAGCGATACCCCATCATTCATTCGTCTGTCAATGAGTAAGTAACTAGCATTTTATTTGGCGACATTGACAGCTCAATATTTGTTTAGGTCAGGGAATACCGAGAAAGAAATCTTATGATAATTGGATACGAAATTCTATTTCACAACAATATCCATTGGCCAGAAGTCCAAAGCAAATTCGAATACTTCCTAGCTCTTAAACTAAATATTGACAGATGAAGCACTGAAATTGAAGGTATAGCTTGTACAAACAATAATTTGTATATCATGAAAGCTAACGACCGTGTGCTCAATGAGCTCAATAACTTTGGAAATGATAATGATAATGAATATAAGCTTCTTGTCGCTAGTGTTGGTACAGCTGCCATCATACTTCTTTTAATAAAACTTTTTGCAAGATGAACATCTTCGTCAAAAACCTAATATGTGATAGCTATTGACATTTATTTCTTTGGAGTAATATTTGATCTTTGTTACGTAGCACTGAACCAACTCGCTTAAGAGTGTGAGCGTGAGTGGAAAGCTGACGGAAATGCATATACACATTCAGATCCACACTCGCTTTAAGCAGAATACTCCTTTTTTTTTCTTCAAAGAAGCAAGCTTAAGAGTGTTTATCATCCTCATGTTCGGTTTTTTCTCCAAAGTGAATATCGTTCTGATATGTAAAAAAACTCACACCATTACTCCTAAAATGCATGCTTTGTCAATTTTTCTGCTTGGGATGCTCTTTGTCTAAACGACCAGAGATTTGAACAATTTTTCGATTGTTAATAAAAGAGAACGACTAATTCAAGCGAAAAATGATTTTCGGTGAAAAGTGATCGTTCAAGATAAAGCATAAACCTACGCAAAAGAACCAAGACTCCTAAGCAGAAGACAATATCATGAAGAAAAGGCAAAACCTCTTAAAAGATAACATTCTACAATGAGGATGTAGTTGTAATTGGGCATGTGGATGTGAATGTTCTTCTCAGTGTTACTCTTAATTAGAGTTACATCCACATTCACTCCAGAAACAATCATATTATCATTATGTCTTTTTATCCAATTGACAACAAACAACCATTCTAAAAATGAATGATATAAATATTTCGTAAAACATGAAGATGCTTTAAAGAACTCTATTTGTGCAAATCGTTTTTTCAAACAAATTTATTTCTATATTCTAGTTATCATCCACGCCTTTATATACTATCGTGAATACTAAAGTTGTTATTTCTATTATTTTGCTGAAAATGCAGTTGCTAAGCCATGTGAGTAAGCCCACCTAACTCCACGGTTGCTTTTCTGACCTGTTCATATTAGTGGACAAATAATCGAATTAACTAGTAGGAGTATAAGGAAAACAATAAGTCTACTCACTAGTTGTAAGGGAAGAAGAAAAATAAAGGGAAAATGCTGAATATATACCATTAACAAGAGATAAGGAGAGATTGAAGTAAATATCAATGACATTTTTCTCAAATCCTTCTGCATGATCGCCATTCTGATGGACAGAGACAAAAGAATGTCAAGATCAACACCGTATCTCAATGTCGCAGTATCAGCAACGTTGTTTATACAGATAGTGATCGCAGTTTTCATTTTGCTTCACTTGTTCCAGATTATTGTCGCATTGATGCTTCTGACTCTCGAGTAATATCAAAACGTTCTTTTGATACTATCTGTCGAAGATATCTTCCATCCGTGATCAATAAAATAGCTTTACTTTGTCTTTCGAGCAATGATGATAATCCAAAATATATTAATTCTTTACTCATAGTTTTACTCTTCATCAATTGATTCATTTTCGATCGCTGGCATAGCATGCTCTTCACCGCCAGCAAGCGATGAATAACATTACATTGAAATTACATCATCTATCTAACTATACTCACTGAACCTTCAAACACTGTTTCTTTTCAAAGGATGTGAGAAATGATCTCTTCTCTAGGAATAGTATTTGCAAATTGCCTAAACTCATTCGTTGGTGTCTATTACCATATGATAATCGCGAACCTTTGAATATTTGCATTCCTACAGGAACCTCACGAGATGTTGAATACCAGCAAATATTTTTTGTAGTTGGTTTAGAAGTATGATTGACTCCAATGGCACGTCTATTTCAACATACAGTAAATCTCTGGCGTCTCTCAGTATCGTTTATTTTCCATCACCCCTATGAAAGACACTCATCATCTATTCCTTCTCTAGTCAGATTCCTGAGAGAATTTTCAATGCACCAGGATAACTTGACAGTCAGACTTTTGCGACATGTGCTCAATCTACCTGATTCGTCAGAATAAATAATAATAATAATAAGAAGAAGAAGAATACCTTTGCCTTTCGGCTACCTTTCAGTATAGGGCGCTGTTCAAGGACAATTTCGAAAGCTCGATGTTTTTCCTACAACTATTACTAGCTGCAGCTCTTGGGGTTTGGGTGTGGGTGGTGTGGTGTGGGGAGGGTTAAGAAAATACACTCACATTCTGAGACACCCACATCCACACACCGAAGCCCACGCACCGACCCCCATGCACAACCTCAAGCAAAATTCTTTTGAGAAAAATGAGGGCACACCATCGATATATTAATAAAACTAATATTCTGTTTATAAATTTATTATATTAGTGACTATTCGTAAGACATCTCCGAAGAGATTAAAAATGAAGAAAAAGTTCGAAGTTCTTTCACATATTTCACAAATATTCAAGATTATTACCCTGCTCTACTATTCGTACAGCACATATGTCGATACACCGCTTAATTATGAAAATGACATCATTTATTTTCTTAAATAAATAATATCTTTATCATTTTATATATTAAAGATTCAAGTGTTTTTTTTTCGTTGGTTGGCGGTTCAATTCAGAATTCAACAAGCAGACGAGACATTTTTCATGCCATTAATCGAGTCTAGAATCATTATGCCTATTTGTTGATCCGGGCGACATTTTTGTGGACATTGTTTTTTGCAGTTTGTGCGACAGTTTATAATCGTATCACCATCGCCAATATCTATGATGCATCCAGGCTCTTGGCCAAATGAAGGATTACAACAATCACACATGCATAAACGGCCATCGATCGTCGAAATCACAAGCAAGACGATGAATATGCACGAAATAACGAGGCCATCAGTTCGAGTCATATTGCTATCCATCTGTACTCGGATGGTTCCATTTTTATACTCGTATTCATTTTCTGTTCGATAAGCAACTAACCGAGCATTAAGTCGAGTTCTTCTTGCATGCATTATCCGATCATGACTTTCTCTATGTTTGTGTAGTCGGATGTAAAATCAAGCATCTTATGGCGCCAGTAAGTTTGATGAAAAAATAGTTTGTTTGTTGTATGAAGAAGAAATCTCGAGTCCATATTGTATTTATGTCAGAAAACAGAGCTCATGATTATAGGAAAAGCATCACCGATCAATTCTACAGGTTGGAGCTCAAAGAAGAATTTTTTTGTGTCTATGCCGATTGAAAATGATTTGCTATTGCCTGAAGTGTTCGCCTCTCAATAGATAACATACATGAACGTAGGGTGTGAGTGTGGGTTGGTATAGGTGTGAAAGAAAAAGAAGATGCACACTGGTACCCTATCATTTATAGGGCCATTGGACTTTGATTAACAGTAAAAATATCAACCTCCTCCGGTTCTATTTCATTAAGATACTGAAAAAAGACAATAAAACAAACGTAATTTTGTTCCGGTTCTGTTGTTTGCCTTTAGATGTGAAGGGAACTCGTGAATAGCTAGATGTGGTGCGTAGAGATATAAATGTGAACCATGGAGATTCGGGCATACATTTCGTGAACTTTTCACTCAGATCCATTGTTGGAAGACGGAAATAGGATTTTGAAAACGGAGAGAAAGCTTATACTAGGATTGAATAAATTCAGCTATAAGCGCTAAATTGATGAATGCGAAGTATTTTCAGTTGCTTTTGCTAGTTTTTCGTTAGTCAGCTTTGACGTACTCTTTATCTCTACACTGGGATTTTTTATCAGAGGATGACACATCCATGATTTTCGACGAAAACGACTGCTTCTTTATGCATAAACTGACTACGCAGCGAAAACAAAATCATTCATGAATGAAACGAATCTCAAGGCAAACTCCAGTCATAATGCTTATATCGATTACTTGCATTTTGATCGGATTAATGCATTGACGATACAATTGCCTCAGTCTATGTTTGTTTCAAAGTCAATTCTGGATTTCATTTCAGGCATACATACTTATACCGTTCGCTTGATTTGCCAATATCTGTCTCCATATACTAAAGGAAAGTTTTTCAAAAATGTTGAATGGAACCGTGCATCTAGAATAGTCAGGCTTTCATCATGTTTAACGACTGTGCTACACTCTAGACAGCGTCAAATCAGGCATCATCATCGGCCATTGTTTTGCCTCGTATATTTATTGACAAACATGTAAAGATATGAATCATTTCGGACAAACATGATACACAACTTCTTTTTCGTATATGTTATTTGTTCATCGATTCAAGTTCAAGTTCAAGGTAGTCGGCGTCAGTTAGTGACGTACTTACTTCCATTGAATATTTTCGACTTAATTAGGTCAAATGATACAATCAAAGACCACATGTTCGGCCCCACTATGTAACAGTGCTTATTCATGGCCAGGAAATTCTGGTACCGGTTGTCCTTCAACCGCAACGTGTTACAGATTACGTACATCGACAAATGGGACTATATGTGTACCACAAGGAGCATGTCGTTTCTTCGATACATGCATCAGTGGCACACGCTGTGCATCGAATTTAACGACATGTGTTGTTGATAGTTGTTGTCCAGCACCTATTTGTGTGCCACTAGCATTGGCTAGTCTTTGTGATCAATCAACTCCAGCTGATACAGGTAATGAAACATATTTATTTTTCAGTTTATAATTTTTGTTGACCTCATTTGATCGCTTTCAAAAGGTACCACAACACAGATTCGTTTATGCCCAAACGCTACATGGAATCCAAATTATATGACACTGTTCAGTGCATCAAGTTCATATCCGTACAACACGATAATAGATTATTTCGTAGACGCCAATGGTAGTATCTATATTGCCAATGGCTCGGCAAACCACATTATTAAATATGCACCGAGAAGTTTGAATGTAGCCTTCTTTATGGGTAGTGGTAGTTTTAGTCCTTACACGTTTCAACGAATGACTGTTGACACGAACGGCACAGTTTACGCATGTGAATATCGAGTATGTATTCGTGCGATTTTCAATTCTATGATACCATTTAAATGCAATGCGTCAGAAGCGAATTTCATTACTGCAAATGAGCCAATATGAAAACATTTTTACCATTCTGCTAGCCAAACTTGTTCCCATTACCAATCCAAAAAAAAGCATTTTTTATGAAAGAAATCTGGAGATATAGGGTCCACAAAGTCCATGTGCTCGGTTTTTGGCATCAATTTTCATTAACCAGTATTTTCGTTTAATGCAACTTGTTCTTGATCATTCGTATTCATTAATGAGCCAACTGATAGCAGACAACCTGCCTTTTTACAATATATTGTTGACTTTCAGCATCATCCACTGTTGTGGAAGTTTTTCCTAAAAAAACATCACATATAAAATAATTTTCTCATCGCTTATTGCATATGATTAAAAGCAATACTAAGCATGAGTGAATGGTCTGAAAATATTGGGATTTTTCTCTTGAACGAAAGCCAAGAGATAGCCCTACAAAATGGTCAGAAATAAGAAAACATCAAATATCGATCATCAGAAGAAAGGTATAAAATAAATCGCAAAAATTCAATTTTCACAGGAGATGTCATGCGAAAGTTTTCATTTGCTTTTCCCATAAATTTCTTGATTGTTCAATGTTGAAGGCTAAACTGTGCTTCTTGTACGCACTCGTTGTACCTAACTATTAGTGAAAAAAATCAGCAGTTGCAAGTTTATGCTGGAAGAGAAAACTGAGGATTAGGTAGAATGATTCACACGTGATCCTTTCGTGAATGACACTAGCAGAACTAGCAACAAATCCAACTTACCTTACATCAGTCGATCTGAATCTCAATTTCTTTTCACTAACTGAACTACGCTCATGCAGTTTGCCTTTCTATTCATAATCTCGAATTGGTTTGCATAAGAATCCTCTTGTAACTCTTCAAGCTCACGGTTTTTAATCAAAAGTAACTGAAGATTTTAATTCCAATAATAGCATAGTCATTAATTAAGAGCATCATGAACATGAGTGTCGGTAGACTCATGATTCATTCAAAGTCGTATGACATCTCTAGGTTTCTGCCATACCATGTTTCTTACGTAGAAGCTCGATGACAATTAATGTATTCTGAATGATCTCTGTCTTTCAGCAATTTTAATGATGGTAGTAGGGAGTTTTCGTTTCTATAATTATCTCAAATAGCCCAATAAAATGTGCGATTCAGTTTTTCTAAATTCGAATTTTTCTTTCATTATAGTTTTTTCTCGAAGTAGTCAAATAGCATTGGGGAAAGCTCAGTTATTCATGTTCAAAGGATAAATTCTATAAGTGAACTTTGATTTTTTCAGACTGATTCAATTTCCTATTCACCTACAACATACTATCGAATTCAAAGATATGATTCGAATAGTTCATTATTCGGCACGACTGTCTTCGGAGAAACTGTTTGCGGCACACCACCAAATCAATTTTGCGGTTGTACTGATATTTTTATTGATCGAAGAAATTCGATCTATTGCTCAGATTCATTGAATCACCTTGTTATTAATATAACACCGATCAATCCTCAAGCAACAATAGTAGCAGGCATTTCAAATTCANTACTTAACAAAGAGTTTCTCTGGGCATGTCTTTATCAATATAAAGCTTGAACATGACTCTATCATCGATAAAAAAATCAGCTCATTTGCTTGAGCTATAAAGGAGATATTCATTTTTTTTTTGAGTTAAGTGACTTTTGCACCCCCTGTAAATAACAATGAATTATGATAGGATTACCCATTTAATATAATGAATCTATTAAATAAAACTCAAATTGGTTAAATTTTAATAATAGAGATGCAGTCTGAATGTTAAAATCCGGTCCGATTTCGACGCATAATGATGGTTATATTTTGACTTTTTTGAGAATAAAGTAAACTCATCTATCTCATAACAGTATCGTAACGTAGAAAAGCCAGAAAGCGCCTGTTAATCTGTTTTTTAGCAAGGATGAGTATTGACATGTTTAGTTTTTTGAACGCGTTCAAACGCATCAAGTTACAATGTCTATAGACACTATAAAAATAGATAGCTTTTCGTATAGAATCTACTACTCAGGTCCTTATAATAAACATAGGTCAGTTTGTGAGATTCTGAATTACTACACAAAGAAATAACGAATACAAGATAATCATCACCGATTGACAACTTAAAGATGTATTTGTCAAAATTATACTTATTGACATGTGTATCACAAAGAGCCATTCATAGACATATGCTTCGGCTTCTTATTCTTTTTCAACTGAGTTAATAGAAAACTCATATGTTTATCTAAGTGAATTCTACACTTAATAGCATCACATGCCGTGTTTTCTCCAATCATAATAACATTCCAACAAAGATACAGCATGCTGGACCCATTGACATATTTTTGTACAGACGCAACTTCCTTTTTTAAGTATTTATCCGCACTAACTAAACTGCGTAACTATATAACTGTATATTCAACTGGGTTTCAAAAAGCAATGCATCCAAAAGCGTTTCGGCAAATTCGATGCATTGACAGGAGCATCTTGTGAAACGCATTTTTTGACTCTATCAATTAGATAGTGTTCACTGGAAGAAAGATAGCTTCTTTTAATCATTAAACATAATCGGAGGCATAAAATGACATGCATTCATCCCAGAGCGTTTTAGAAGAAAAATTAAAAATGCATTTATATGCGTTTAGTCTAAAGGCTGTTCTGAAACTATGAAGCTTCTCTAAACACGTTCAAGAAACACAGTGATCGATGTATCTAAATGCGTTTCCGTCATGCTTCAATACGAAAACGCGTCAAAATGCTGAAATTTGCAACAAAAAACGCATCTAGCTGCATCTAAAATGCGTTTAATGGTTACACGGGTTATATAATTATTTATGTACCCTATCCGTCTATCTCTTTATCATAGAAAAAAACAGATGCCTTCACAAAATATTTCGTAAGGTAAAAAGTAGACAAAGTGGAAGTTTACCAAGCGAAATCGAATATCATGTAAATAGAAAAATGAAGCGAAAAGATTATGGCGATATTTTGCAAGACGAGAAAGAATTTCGTTAATCAGTTTAAGAAGACGCGTGAAAGAGAAAAACATACAGATATGAGGAAGAAAGAAGAGAGATTTAAAATCGGACACAAGAATGTTGCCATTGAAGTCTCTTCTCTTTTTCTCCTCGTTTTTATAGACTATTTTATACAGATGAGAAGAATTCCATGAGCGTAAGTCTGAATGGAAACACAGATTGGAGAAAATATTGAATATAATATAATAGGATGAATGGCACATCTCACACATTTTGTCATTATTATTAGAAACTCGATAGACGACGATGAAACATGGAACGAAGTATTTCTTCACTTCAATCATGTTATTTATTAATGGATGGATAAGTGAACGTACACTTGCTGTAATTCCTTTTTTTTCACAAATAAATCACTTTGTATTAAATCTAATTTTCATTCTTACTGTAGATAAAATCAGCCTATTTGCAATTTAGAAAAGATATTAATATGTATTCTTATCATAACACGATAAATGTTGTTAAAATACGCACAAAATATTGACTTTGAACACATATTCAAGTACAAAACGTGGGACTATCACGAATGTAAGCATTTCACATGATCGAATAGTTCGAAAGAAGTATATAAGAAAAAATATACGCGTTAAAATGACCTAACCTATGATTTTACATCATTAACAATAACAATGCATTTTTCTGCTTATGCTTTAAAACACTAAAAAATAATACTTGAGTGTTGGCATATACGTTTTTCATATATTACTTCTTTTTGAAAACGTAAAACAAAAAAAAAATTCAAAATTCAAAATTGAATTTGCAAAACGATATTAATCCTTCCTATTTCATCGTTAGCACGTCAAAATTCCTGAATCAATTAAAGCGAACAAATTTTTCAAAAGTACTAGAAAAATCTGATTTATGAGCATTCAAACGTTGATCGTTTAGTATGCCATTCACGTTGATAAAAACGTGAATAAAAAACACATGATATTTAGAATTTCCAATAACTTACATGCATATGAAAAGAAGCGAGCGTAAAAAAACCATATTTCGATTATTTAGGTGTCTATTGGTACTGGTTGGGAAACTTCAACCGTATTCACATCCAAAAAAATCAAATTTTCTCGTGTGTACATGACCGCTTTTTTTGCATGCACATGCAAGCCTTCGAAAAAAGCCTTTTTCAAACATTTACATGTATTTTTACAAAACTTTGTTTGCTTGGATTTCCACATCAATGTACTTGAGCACTTATTACTAATCTTTTCACTAAAGCCCGTGAAAATTCAGCAATGTGTCAGATGCGAGCAGCCATACTCAATCAGACAAGAATTTTAGAAAATGCACGTTTTCAATTGAAAACACAACTTTTTTAGCGTTTTTATGTTCACTTTGCCTCATGCATATGCAAAAGCGAAAAAATGCAGAGTTTTATGCCAGTTCCAAGAAACATTTTATCACTGTTATTGGAGAGATTATTAATAGTAGTGTTAATGATTTGAGAACAAACTATTTATTCGTTTTTGAAGTGTTATTTTTGTTTTTGTTTTTTTTTACTGAAAATCACAAACGTTTTAACAATCACTAATAAGAAATTATGATTGTGCTTAGATATTAAATTCTGCGTCTCATTTCGTTTCCAAATTTCAAGTTGTTAGCTGCCGTCTAAATAGGCGAAACTTTTTTAAAAAAATGCTTATTTTGTTAGCAAAAAAAACATCTTTCGACTGTGATAACTGATGTTAATCAATCGGTGAGCATTTCAAGTGCTTTTTTATTTTAATCATAACAGACAATAATGAAAGATCGACAGTTTTTAGGCCGAATCGAACAAACTCGAAAAATCTTATTGATTATCTGAGATTCAAATCGATTATAAACCGTCATATTTTTCGGCTTTGTGTTAGTTTCGATAAAGATTTTCGATCTTTTATATTACCAATCGATCACGCTATTCAGTCTCATACTTTTATGTGATTAGTTATCAATCAATGAATAAGATATACTAAAAATGAAGAAGCACGGTGTCTGGTGTTTGATTATGGTCAAACAATTTTTTTTTTACAATAACGACAACATACATCAGATACGCAATTCAGTTCATCTCATTGTATGTGCCTTGTCTGAAATTAATATTTCATTAAGACTTACGCACATAAACTTTTGTTCATCTGAATAGAATATTCTAAATGCTTTACTCAGTTGTCGTTTATATTCACGTTTGTGATAATCGGTTCTACAAATGAGGAAGAAGACAAGAAGTTTCAAAGATAATATTCTAGCACCTGAATTTAAAGCTATTTATATTTCTTTATATCTCACTTGTCTGAATTTCACTATTTCTTCTACATTTAAGTTCGATTAATGAAGAGTGTATAATGAAATTGAACCTTAATAAATTTTTTCTTTATATTGTTATATAGCTAATGCAACTCGTTTTCAACCTACACGTTTTTGCCATGATCTTTTCATTCCATTTTTCGATTAGCATGATGTTTTTGTTTCGTCTATTTTACTCATAATCGATCTTTTTTTATTCAGTATCTTCTGCGTTGTATATTTCTTGCTTTCAACATTACAGAGCATATTTCTTAAGGAATGTTGTTTGCTATAAGAAAACGGATAAACAGACAGCTACATATGTTAATGAATAGCTTCATAGTTACGTCAATATATATGCAGGTTAACATATAGATAGCTAGGTCAGTGTATGATTAGATAAGTAGATATACTCAACTAATGTCCACATCACAATTAAAGAGGAATGGCTGTAATCTTAACAACTCGACAACAACTATAAATATCGGTTTGTAGTTTTCAGTAATCGAAAGTAAAGAAGTTCGGAGGTCATTTGTGTGTCTCGTTTCCAGAAAATTTTGATGAAAGCTTAAAAAATTTGCCGAAAATCAATAAAATTCTCTATAATTTGACCGAATAGAAGCGATTTTTTTTCACTTATCATTGAGATATGAGAAAATACTCATCGGAATCGTGTCTTGAACTATGTATCTGAAATCCTTCTATCAAAAGCACCAGTCGAAATTAAAATTACATCGAAACGGAATATCAATTTCATGCATAGTTTTGAATGTTTTGCGAAGATGATGAGTTTTAAAACAGTCTTTTCATAGATATATGCATATATATAGTATCATATAAAAAGACGTTCAGAGTTCTCCTCTTTCGATTGCTGAAAACTGTAGGTTACTGACTGTGGTCGATGCCAAATTATTAAAGTTATACCCACTGCTGTTTAATTATAGTGCAGACATTAATGTTTAGCAAGCTACCGAAGATAACATATACGAACTAAGAACATCAAGGCATAGTAATGTCCTATGATAAACATGTGAAAATAAAAATTCTAATCTACCTTCATTATCACTTCGACTTATTCACTTTAGCGACATGTTTATCGTTCGACGCTTTTGACAAGCGACATTTCTACCAACTCTATTTCCAACATGTTATATTTTGGTCAAAGTTTTGCATAAGAACTAAATCTTTACGTAAGTGCATCATAAGAGACGCATAGTCCAGTACACACGTAGTACGATAAAAAGTAAGACTGTACGTAACGAGATGTTCAGGTAAATAGTTAGATTGACAACTACGTAAAATGAGCAGATAATTTGTTAGATAGATGATTAATGCGCATTGTAGAATTAATGATAGCAGACATTTTTTAATAACTGTCAAACAAGAACCCAAGAGTTCAGGCTTTAGACATAGTCTACAATCAACAACATATTTGTTGCGTCTCTTCTTGGACACACCATAAATTTTGTTTTACAAAATAATCTTAAGAAAGTTCCTGATGTGGATGTTGATGAAAAAAATAGCTGCAGTCGAACCCATATCAATAGTTACACCCACACCAACACTTACATCATTTATATCCACATTTCATAGCTACACCCAAACAATTTGGCATCATTGAGGATAGTCAAGCTTTTCATTGTCAATATTGAGCACTTGTATGCTATCAGAGAAACTTTTCATTGCACGATAGCTAGAGATAAAAAATCTTGGCTGCATAAATGTGATTCCGCATACACCTTCCCAGATTTACAATACTTTCACCATCTATGTACTGGATGATGTAGACCACTGAAACTTGAGGCCATCGCTCTCACAAAGCATACCGAATTTTGGTTCATTCCAGAAGAGATTCGAAAAATTTTTACACATTGGCTTTTTTCACCTTCCAGCCCGCCGGCATTCTTACAAGGATTCTGCCACCTATGCATCATGTTGAGAATACATAATGTGATTCATATTCAATCTATGTTGAAAGTGAAATGTTCTCTTTTGCCTTTCTTTCGTTGTCACGTGATGATGAGAACGAAAAATATTTCGAAAAATTCACACAGAAAGTCTCCAACATCTTAAAAGGATTGTGAAAGTAATTGAATTTTTTCCAACATCATTACTTCTATAAAGTGAATCATTGTATCGACTTCTGTTATTTTAGAAAATATGGCCTCACATAGAACTACGTGTGGACACGCATGGCGTGTCAAAATAATAGGTCTTGGATCGGATGTGACTGCTATTGATTTATCAAACCAATTCGAAGTAGAGCCTCAACAAATAACCATTCCTAAATCTCAAACGCATTCCTCTAAGTGGTACGCATTAATTGATGGATTCGAAAGTCAAGAACAAGCAATTGTTTTTGTCTCGAAATGGAATGAAATGTTTACAGATGCAGAAATCAATATTAGATGTGAGCTTGATACAGATACGAATGAATCATTGGTGAATGAGTCAAGCTCAAAAATAAATTTCAATTCCAATACGTCGCATTTTACGAATTTGAATCGATCTACATACACTTGTGAGTCGGATGACGATGACGATGCATCGAACAAACAACATGGTGAGTAGAGAAAAAGCACATACATCGACAGCGTTTTTGCATGGAGAAAAATGAGGATGCAAAAACTCTGTCTAATGATATTTCGAAAAGAACAGCAATGTTCAGATTTTCGACAAAATAAATTTCTTTAATAAATCATCAAATTTTAGCAACAACTACACAGCAAACAAAAACGACATTTTGAGAAAATACTGAAATTACTAAAATTTCTTTCAAAGTATGCAGAACTATCCCTGAAAAAATTCTGATCGTTTTTGGAGGGTAGATTTCTCTACTCTTATAGAAATTTCTGTATTTACTGATATGTGTGAGTAATTTTCATGATTTTTTATATTATAAAGGTTTTTTGGCGGTTGAATTTATCGAAATTATTTGAAAATAGCCTCGTGGGAACTCAGTACTTTCAGATTGTAGTGAGATATTTTGCTTGTAATTGCAGAGGAATTTTTCGATGACCTTATTGGTAAATTTAACAAATGTTTTCTTTTTTAGTACTAATTCAAATTCTTGTTTAGTCAGCTGTGGTTTTTCGAACGACAGTAAAATAGAGGAGTTGAATTTGGATATTATTTCACCGATGTCCTCACTCTATTGTTCTTATCTAGAAGAGCGAACTATTTTTCTCAAGTTAAAAATTTCGACTTACTGTAGACGAATCATGCATAAATTCAAGGAGATAAGAGCTCTAATGCTAAGCTTTTGGGTCAAACAATTCAAACTTGTAAAACTAGTATGAATTGGAAATGATTAATCTCAGCGCATACATTTATTTCTTTCGATGAAGGCTTGTCATGAAGAGTATCATATTTTTCTCTTTTGAGGAATTCGAACAGATAGTATTTTAATATATGCAACTAATTCTATGTTAATAGGTAGAGTAAGAGGCAATTATCAAGCTGATAGTAATAATCCATATTCGTCTCAACCAGGAACACATTCAAAACGTACTCCATGCCGTCACGGCGACAGTTGTTTTAGTGCAGACTGTCCATATAGACATTCGCCAGCGTGGCGTGCATGTAAGAAAGGTGTGCAATGTAAAGATTATGCTTGTTCAGCTAATCATCCACGAAACCGTAAAGCCAAATGTAAACATGGTAGTGCATGTTGGACAGCTGATTGTTCCTATTTGCATCCGAATACGAACAAATCCGAGCCTTCCTACGACGACGATGATGATAATCAAAGCGTTAGACGTCATTCAGATAATTCATCTGATCTATCAGGAACACACGATGAAAAATGGTCACATCAAAGAAGTTCGTATTCACATTTTCAATCGAACGAAGATAATTTTGTCGAGGTAGAATATAACTGTAGATATCTCTTGTAATTAGTTGTATCCTTGTGAATCTATTTGAATAGGAACCGTACAATGATATGAATAGAAACCATTCTAAACAGAAGCGTCTCTTTAAATCAATCACTACCCGAATGGTTGAACGAGAAAGAGCTCATGTACCAATTTTTGCATCAAGAAACAAATTTTGTGAAAGACTTCAAAGAGAAAAAATTCTTGTTATTATGACTGAAACAGATAGTAGCACAAGCACTCAGTTGCCACAATATGCAGCTGAATGTTTTCCTGATGATCTGGTTGTCTGTACACAACAGCATCCAATTGTAGCCGTTACATTGGCTCGTCAAGTTGCTGACGAATTCGATGGCACATCGGAAGGCAATTCTGTCGGTTATCAAATTGGCAATAATAGTCATCATAAGAATGAATGTGTGACCGGCAAGAATATCATGTATATGACGAATGCAGCACTCATCCATGAATTTCAAATGGATTCAAACTTGAGCCGAATACGTGTCTTGATCATTGATAACGCTCATCAACGTTCATTGAATATAGATATTGTAATAGGCATTGCCAAACTATTGTTAGCCAAACGAAGAACTGATTTTTATGTTGTTGTGATCGTTTCGGCCACCATTGATCCTATGCCATTTTTGAATTATTTTGATCACTCATCGAATCGACCATTGAATATTACAAATTGTACACATCCAGTCACCGTTGAAAATCTACCACCACCTAATGATTGTCCAGATTATAAATTTATCGAATTACATGTTATACCGACTTTATATCATTTATATCTCAAACATAAAGGACATACACTAGTATTCTTATCTAGTCAACGTGACATTGACAAAGCACTTCAAATATTCAATCGTAACATTCCAAATAAATGTGTAGCATTACCTTTTTATGAATCATTATCATTCGAAGAACAAAACAAAGTACTCCGATTTGATGAACAACAACCAAATCAACGAATGATTGTTTTTTGCACGAATATTCTTGAAACATCATTTACAATCAAAAATGTTCAACTTGTCATTGATACAGGTCTTATACGACAGCTTCGTTTTGATATTCAACATCATCTAAACATTCTTGAAACAGTACGTATTTCGCAATTTTCAGCAGCTCAACGTAGAGACAGAGCGAGTCATACGAAAAATGGTCACTGTGTTCGTCTCTATAATGAGAATGAATTAAAGGAAGAAGATATCGAACCTGAAATTCTTCATTCTTCACTCGATCTAGTGATTCTTCAATTAAAACGTTCACATCTTGATGTACAGACATTTCATTTTATGACTAAACCGGATTCATCATTAGTACGTAGTTCAATGAATCTTCTCACAACTTTGATGTGCATCGATAAGGAAGCAAAAATAACAAAACGTGGTGAACTTTCTGCTGAACTGTCACTTCATCCTAGTTTGAGTGCATTCATGATCAATGTCTACATGGAACACAAAGACAGTCGACGATTACTTTCACTTGTGGCTACTATCGTTGCCATTTTATCAATACCCGGTTCTCTCTATTTAACCAGTGATACTATCAATGATTTGAACGACAATATTCGCATTAGTGCAATGTCCGATGCAAATGAATATAACAGTGATTTGTTTAATCTTTTCACAATGTTCAATAATTGGAAAGAAAAAGGTAACATTGATCCGACATCTCATAAATGTATCACTTGTAATAAACTATCTCAACATGAATCCGATGCATGTCAATCATGTCGAACAAAGTACTCATTCATGAATGGACTTAACAATCCAATTCTTCAATTGGTCGAAAGTTCGATGGAGTTTTACATTGACACTATAACTGATTCTCGTTGGAAGTTAACATCAGACACTAAAAATGCCGATAAACGATTGAGTGATGGAGATATCATCGGAGAACATCTTCGAAAATTGTTTTCTGATCAGATCGGACATCTTCTCGTGCCACATTTACCCGATGAAGGAGTTCGTCTCATTGCAAGTGATATACGTGCAAGTATTGCCAATAGGAGCATTTACGTTCAACGGGCACATGATCATAAGCGACAATATTTTGTAGCCATGTTCATTACACGGTCACTTTCAGGAAAGTATATTGTTGATCGTCTTCATCAAGTACCTGTGCATAAACTTCCAGAATCACCTATAAAACAACTAGTCGTTCGAGAAAATATTGGATGGTCAGTTAACAAAGAAATACGAACTCTGTTCAATAGTATTCGCATTGAATCATGGGCAAAATGGCTCGTATATGAGTATGATCAATCGTCGTGTCGTTTAACAATTTGGGGCTTGAAAACAGAATGTTCTCGTTTAGAATCAATTTTACAACCAATTCTAACAACTACTCATTCGAAAACGATCGAATGTGGTTCAATACGAGCAACATTTCAAAATGGTTTAATTTGTTCTGCTATTGAAGTAATGGAAAACGCTCTTCGACTTAATCTCCAACGAGTACCATGTAGAAGTTACGAAAAATTACAAAAATGGCTTAAAGTAAAACTCGATATTAATCGACATGATATCAAAGAGAATAATTTTCAAGAATCTAAATCAAGTGGAAGCGATGATGATGACGATGATGATGATGATTATGAAGCACCACCTTTTTACATTTTACTAAAATCAACAGAAGCTTTGCAAAGAGCAACAGCACGCTTACCAGCACATCATGTATGTTCTCAAGAAATGTTATCATCGTCTACAACTGGCACACACATGAATGAGAAAGATGCATGGGGTCGTCAGTTAGTATTAACAATTCCACAAGATAGTAAATTCATGACTGCTAAACAAATATTGAATCAACTTACTCCACATGTCGTCGATTGTCGACATTTCGGTAAGAGAAGTACGAAAGCTCAACCTGCCATTCAACTTATCAATATGCCAAGAGATGCTAGTGAATCATTGTTACGTCAAATTTTACAACCAGTTAATCCGTTAAAAATCAGTTTAAAACAAACACACAAGGATGGTACAGGTTCATCATCAGCACATATATTTTTCGTCGATAAACAAGAACGTCAACAAGCTATTACAATTCTTCAATCAGATTTTTGTCAGAAACCAATTCAAATTAGTGTTCGACATCGAACTAGTCATCAACTTGTAAAAAAACAAATTGTACCAACTGTTACTGAATTAGAAGGAAAAAATGCAGCTCCAAACACATTCCTTATTACAGCAACCAATCGTGAATCCGCACTTAAAATATACAAAGAAATCATTCCAAAAATGGAATCATCATGGAAAATTGATGGCTCAGCAACAGTAACCGTAACACATCCTCATTTATATCCTGATTTTGATACACTCATTCAACAAATAGCCAATCAATTTGAAATTCAAGTTCAACAACAACCAATCGATCAAAAACAACAGAAAGGTCGTAGTAGTGGTATTCGTTGTTATTTCAATCATGGTACTCCACAAAAAACGGCATTGGCAGCAGCTATGCTTGCACAAGCCACATCACCGATTATTATCAAAATGACAAATCATCGACAGAAACAATTGTTCGATGAACTTTTCTCAACTGGTATCATTCAAGATTGGTCAAACAAATTAAAACTTGAAACAATTAAGAAAGAAAAATCTGTTACATGGGTCGAAGTTCGAGGTCCTCAAGTTCAACAAGGTCAATTGATGCGTCAAATTGCTGATTATTCTGATACGTTTGATGAACGATTTTGTGTACTTGAATTAAATTCAACGATGGCAAACTTTTTTGGACGAAAAAAAATAGCTGATAATCAACTTCAGACACTTGCTGACAAATGGATAAATTGGGGTTGTCATATCACTTTCATGTCAAAAACAAAATCGATTGTCATCTATGCACAACCTGAAACACAAAAAAAGTTCATTGACTCGTGTGAAACAGAGATCAAACAAATATTGAGCAAACTTTCAGCAGATGGTAATGTCATTCGCGATAAAAAGAAGTGTATTTTTTGTGGTAAAACATCCTATTCAACTAATACACTACGTGCATGTGGTCACGCATATTGTCGATGTGCTTCAACTTTTTTGCTACAAACATTTCCACTAAAATGTAAAGAATCAGAATGTAAGATGAACATCGATATGGATGATCTATTCGAAATCTTTCATGAACGAGAAGAACTAATGAGTGCATGCAAAAAATCGCTTCAAATCTATTTAAAAAACAATTCTAATTTCAATGATCAACTATTTTGTCCTAATCCAACATGCGTAGGTCTAATTAAACGAAATCATGGCTACCAAATTTGTCTAACTTGCGGACGAAATGTTTGTCCTTCATGTTCTCTTGTTGACGATGAGTTACATCAAGGAAGAACTTGTGACGAACGAAATATGGTTCATAAGATGGGCGAGTTTCTTCCCGATTTATTTAAGGCAGCTGAAAAATTTGCACGTGACAATTGGACAACGCAGACACCACCTATCATTCGAATCGATTATAATATGTCCTTGGCTGATCAGTGTTCATCGTTGAAACGTTTCTACAAAGGTGTTGAAACTCTTGGCCATCCTTTACCACCCGATATGGCACGAGGTTTCTTTACATTTCATGGTACAGCTCCAACGTCAATTAAACCAATTTGTGCTAATGGATTTGATCCAAGTCGTCGTGCAGGACAAGCTTGTGGCGTAGGTGAATATTTTGGCGTGACTGCAGCGATTTCACATGGTTATTCTTGTCGAGGAAGCGCACAAGGCCCCTATAGCATGATAATTGCTTTTCTTCTCAATTGCCCTCAACTAAGTACTCGTCCAGGGTTTTGTCATGTAATGAATAATCCACGCGATTGGTCATATGCTTTCAATTTGCCAGTTGTAGTGGTATCTTATGGTACTCAAACTACTTGCCCATCGCCGTTGGATAACTAAAAGAGAAGTATCGATACATGGGCGTCTTTTTAATTGTAATTAACATAAAGACAAAGTTTTCAAAAGATTTTCGAAAGATATATACGCCTTCCTATTCTTGATAATAAAATGAAATACAAAAAAATAATAGTATGAAAAAGATACGAATCGATTCAATTTAGTACATAATACACAACAATTGATTAAATGGATTCAATTACTATCATACGAGTATTCTCTTTGATGCTTTATATTTGTATTAACTCGATGAGAAATGGCCGATTCTGCAGAAAGCAACAAAATTATAGCTAGATAATTTCAGAGGTCCTCTCTTATCGAAAATGAGTGTGAATATAGATGATGACAGTAATTAGAACCACCACACTGATGGCAGTCCATAGTCAGACAATCTATAGAACGATCAAAATCTCAAAAGTTTTGGTACGGAAAAGTTTTTATTTAAACGCATTACAAATTTGCAAACATTAAAATTCTTTCGCTGATTAATTAGTATATTTTATATTATTTAAAACATATGAAGATGCACAATCAATAAGTTCATACTGTTTTAGAATATCGGCTGAAGGCATTATTTGACAGCAAAAGAATTACGAAAAACAATAATGGCTTGATGTAGACGCAGCGGCTCATTAATTTTAGTTTTCTATAGATGTTCAGCATGGAGAATGAGATACAAAGGCGCCTTGTGCTAGTGTTTTATATTAGGTTCAGTCGCGGCAATATATGTATTTCATAATAAAACATGCAAGATCATTTTGATTCATACCATCCTTTTATTGATCATTTTTTTTCAACAATGTTTCACATATTTACCCACAATTCAAAAAGCAATGGACGATCTTATGGATGTTAATATGATACTCGTGCGTATGATTAAATAATTGAAAATTGAGTACTACAGAAACAAGAATCGGTTTCATGTATCGGAATACTGTTAGAATCAATCCTAAACAAAATAGAAGTATTTTTCAAGTCAATGAACTACAAATAATGGTTACGAGTAAAAGATAGTTTCTTTAGCTTATACTCTGTTTCAGATATTAGGTTTCTTAACATTTATTAGCTGGATACCACAAATTTAGCAATATCAACAAGAAATTATTGATAGTGTAACAATCAAAGCGATAACATTGTCAACTATTAAACTGGCACAATCGAATTCAAGCCATACAATTAGGAGGAAGAAGAAAGATAATTTCTTCCTCCAAAATTTTTCCTTGCATTCTGTCTCTTCCTATGAAAATTTTCTGTTATGGATAAGCAATATTTTCAATCTTTTGGCGAGTCAGTGTTACTACGTAAATATGAAGTTCTGTTTTATAATTTTTTTTTAAAGAAAATCAGCTGCTTTCTCGTAAACAGTTATTTCCATGTAGTTAGACTATATTCGTTTCCATTAATCCGAAATTTCTTTACAAATTTATTGTCACGAGAAATAGTAACAAAGAAAAATGTGTTTATGATTGAAAGCGAGAGTATTAAAGGTTCCAGATGAGAATATGCTTTTCGGCACTTAAAAGTATTCAGTTATTATGCACAACATTACAAACATATTGCACAGACGATTTGCGTAGCACTTTGGAATAATCTCAACAGTTATTATTTTACATTACGAATTATTGAAACACTTTGATAGTAGATGATATAAATCCAAGTTGGTCGGCATAGATGCAGAAACTCTTTTCTGGCATTTTTTGGAATGGCTGTAGTTTTAAGAGTAAATCAAGAAAAAATTGAAAGAATAGAAAGAACCATTCAAAAGCAATGATGATTGATTCGATCGATTACACACAGTGGCTGCAGAATTTGACGCATCATGTTCGATACATTTATCTTGGTTAATCTGGGCTTCATTGAATTATTTTATCAAGTCATTACAACTTTTGAAAATCTCAATTACCTATTAAACAAATGACTATGAGAGTAATTTCAATCATTTATTAAACTTAATTCCATTACGATTAACTCTACTTTGAAAATTAATTGGCAGATTAAGTTTTATAAAAACTTAAATTGTTGCTCCATATTACAACGTAAAGTCTATTATTTGTTTTAAGATTCGAAAAATTCTGAAAATTTGTGCAGTAGAATTATTTTGAAAATGGGGATAGCACAGTTCAAATATTTTTAAGTTTTTTTGAGATCTTTGAAGTATTAAAATTCGACAAGGTATCGTTGATCTAGTAATTTGCATAGACGTTAGGAGCACCATTTAGTAGCGAGTTCGACGAAATGAAAGTAGTCTATAACCATTGCAAAATCTGCACTTCTCAGGATAAGTATTAAGACACATTTTTGGAATTCACACTTTTTCATATTTTTGTGTGACTTTCCAATCATAATCATCGTTTTTGTCATCATCTGAAAGAATATAGGCAGATACCAGTTGAGACCAATCATGCATGAACCGCTATTAAAATCTCTTTCATTTCATTGCTTGAAATAATTGAAGCCACTTTTTCTGCTGTTACATTTTCGATTTATATAATGGAGTATTGCTTGTTGCTAAATAACGGTAAATGATTAATTGATTCTCGAGGAGTTTCTTGAATAATTTTTGTCTTTTCGTTACTCTGATTGATATTGCTAGAACATCATACAAGAAAAAATGACGCAAGATTTTGATTCTGATGTGCATTCTCAATAGCCATAATTATCGTGTCTAAGAATTGTTTTATTAATAAATATCTCAAAACAGATTGCTATGACGTACGCAAAATCAGGATATTAATCCTTTATTGCGATTGTGATGAAAAGAATAGTACAAAGAAATGAAGAAGGAAGGCACAACGGTTTTATATGTCACATCATTTTGATCTAGATACCATTTACAACACCATCGGCGAAAGTCACAAGCACATGAAACACCACCCAAGTGCCTGCTCATTTTATCAAAAGACACTAATGCTGTTGTTTTTCGAGCACGTACTCAAAACCGAAAAACAATCACTCCCTGAAAATCATCTACATTTTCAGGCGTTTCAGCAACATATTATTCATCTAAAGGAAGGAAGTGCAGGGGGCGTGTATGTATATCAACTGAAAACAGGTCGATTCATCTCTTAGAGATAAAGCAAGTTCTATCCGCTAATCTCAACTCTTGCTCTTCAACAATAGACTAAGTCGAAAATCAAATAACAATATAATGATAAATAGAGTGTGGTGTGGGTGTCGATCAGTGTTAGCGAAAACAAAATCGACATCTACATTCGTATGAACACCCAACGACTGCAGTCACGCACTGACACCAATGTACATCCTCAACTACACCCTCGCATGAACTATTTTGTCGGAGAGTGTCTATCAGATAGCACAATACCGTTGTATCAGGGAAAAGCCTATCTTAGATGGTTTTTGCTAACAAGAACATTAGCGCATTAGAAAGAGCAAATTGAGTTAAATCTTTGGTTACAATATCACATTGGTTCGTTACTGTCGGTCTCAAATAGTTGATGCCAAATCTTGTGTAAACTACGCTTGACCACATTGGACCTGATATTTGCCGACTTTATGAAAGCAAAAGATGTGTATGGATGGGATTCTATCACTATCAGATAGAGCGTGAAATTCTCCTTCCAAAAATATAATTTAAACTCCGTATCAGTCAACATTTTATGACTTTTATTAGGGACAGACAATGATAGGACATTATATTACAGTGCCCATATTATAAGTACTTCCAAGTGCTTATATTTGTGAAATTTAAGTTGTCTTAAACAACTTACTCGAGTCAAGTGACTTACAGTAATTTAGAACACAACACTTGAGTGCTTATCAGTGCTTTATGTTCATTAAAATTTATATGAGAAGCTTGAAAATCGCTTACAATCAGATAATTTTTCACATAGGTATCATCATTGTCTGAGGAAGAAGAATATCGCAGACAATATTTTTAGATACAACAGTGTTGAGACTGGACTGGCATATTGATGGGTCCGATATAAATGTTGTTTCGGACCAGCAGAGATCGATATTTCACTGATACAGAATTGATTTAGTCTACGTAATTTATGGAGGTTAAAGACTGAATCATAAGAGATCGAGAGTCTCACACATAGCGACACCTTCAATGTGCAGTTTGAATCCAAAAGCAATCCTACCGTCAATATCGATATTCAGTTGTCGATTTCAATGAAAATCTTGGTTTCGACAGGTTTTACTGTTGATTTATCAGCCAAATAGATCTCTTGTGGGACAGAATATTTAATGAAGTTCAGTGATCAGATGAAAATTAGTAGTAAGATGACTCATTCTTGATATTACTACACGAAAATTAACTTAAGATAATTTATTTCGTCCCAGTTAGACTGGAAGGCATATGAAAGGGGCAGTAGGCGAGAAAAGAGAGATGGAAATCAAATATTGATAAAGACATTCTGTATGCCAAGTTAGAAAATCCGGCCAATGCAGTTCGTTCTAGTCTGTTGCAACATCGACATTAGCGTTCACAGACATTTACGTATTTCTTTTCCATCACCCATAACTATGACCCTGCATAAGTATGTCCGCATTCTTCTGACCATCAGAATGCTGAGCGCTTCAAGTAGTTTGTACTAATGTTGGAAGCAGAATATGATCAGTGAGGACATTGTCTGCGCTTATTTTTAAATATACAATTGATTAGAAAAATAATGTAGAGAAAAAAGAATTCGTTCTTGTTTGATATGCTTGTGGAAGATAAAAAAAGATAATAACAAGAACAATATGCGCTTCTGTCGACATATTTTGTTTATCAATATGAAAAAGCAGATATTCGATTAGTTTCCATTCACTCGATTAAAACAAACATGGGGACAGCAAAAACTACAGAAACATGTATTTCTTTTCACAAAGTCAAGATTAACTGACGAGGAAACCCAACCAACTGATTAAAAGCTGTTGGCCTTATATTCTGGCCGTAAGTAAGATCCTGTTCGGTTGAGTTACGAACGTTCCAAGTTTAGGGCTAGAAGCGTAGATAAACGACTTCTAGTGTTGGAATTACTTTATTGTAATATTTCTATATAAGGCTATCTTTATTGTTTCTTTTATACTCGTTCTAACGTGAGTTGTAACTTCGAATGAAACCGAAAAAACACATCAGTTAGATAAAAATGAAAGATAAAGCACGAATGAGAAGGTATGCGAACAAAACAACAGATACAAATAATTGAGGAATGTATATGGTGGTCTATGACGAACATACCTAGAACAATTCTGTTGTATTGAAGCATTAATACTTGATGCTTCTTTTCTATAGAAGTTAGCGCATCAGATAAACACAAGAACATGATTTTTACAACAGTTCGACGTTTTACCTATGAGTTTTTCAAAAAGAACTTTTTCTTTTGAAATGTTATAATATTGTAATTCAAGCACAAGAAGCAGTTTATCTACGCGTCTGATCTTAAACTTTGGCTACCCGTATCTCAACCAAATAGATCCATGCAGGTAAATCGTTTTGGAATTTCTCTAGTCCCACCAAGCTCTGCCCATGGCCAGAATATGAGCCCAAAAGCTTGAAATCAGTTCATGGGTTTTCCTCGTTAAATACATGCAATGACAATAATTGCAATTCATCAAGTAACTCATCAGTCTTACGGAAATTTTCTTCAAAATCATATTTTCCAACTTCTCGAAATGATGACTATAGAATGTGATTGTGGTACTGATAAAACCTACGACATTTTTTAGAGACTGATTGATTGCTGCAGCTAGCATCATTTCCCGTTAAACTATCGATCATCAATTCGCGAAACGGTGTCAGTATAAATTTTCCATTTGTACGATTCGGTTAAATGATACGTTGTGAGTACTTTCGATAATAGTTTCCTCTAAGCAATCAAAGCCTTCGTTTGCCAATTAAATGTAAATAGAAATTATTCTATCGATTAGAATATTTCATAAAAAACGCCAGTCTGCTTTAAAATAATCAAGAATTCAATTTTTTTATTGACATGGCATATAATAAATCCGTATTAAAAGCTGCAACATTATGATGTATTCCTCAATGAAGTCTATTTTCATGTTGAACTTCTTATTTGTTTAATTACAATCAATGAAATCAGCGTCTCATATTTGTGCTAGACCACCATCGACAAAAAGTTCGATACCTGTGACATAACTGCTATCGTCAGAAGCAAGAAAAACAGCAGCTTTAGCTACTTCATCCGGCGTGCCTAGCCGATTCATCGGTGAACGGGCAAGCATGCCGGCAATGAACGCTTTGTTTTCATCTTCACTATTTCCAGCACCTCTCAGCATCGATGTTTCAATAGGGCCTGGGCTTAGAGTATTGACACGAATCTTGCGTGCCTTTAAATCGGAAGTCCAGCATCGTGCAAAAGATCGAACAGCTGCCTTGGTAGCACAGTAGACGCTCGCAGTTGGACTACCTTTGATAGAGCCGATGGATCCACTTAAGATGATTGATCCACCATCGACCAATATTGGTAAAGCTTTTTGAACGGTGAACAGTACTCCTTTTATATTGATGTTGATCAAATCATCAAAATGCTGTTCAGTGATAGATCCAAGTGGTGCAGACGGATTGTTAGCTGCGTTGGCGAAGACAATGTCTAAACGACCCTTCTCTTTGTGAATGATGCTGTAGAGCTTGTCGAGATCGGCCATATTTGATACGTCACTTTGCACTGCTGTCACATTTTTAGTACCAATCTTTTTCACAGCTTCATCCAGTACTTCTTGACGACGTCCAGTAATGAAGACATGTTCTGCACCTTCGGCAATAAAATGCTGAGCAGTAGCCAAACCAATACCTTGAGAACCACCTGTAATGAGAGCAACTTTGCCGTCGAGTTTACCCATTTCTCTTCTTGTTGTCGTGATGATCGTTATCTTTTATTGACGATTGTTGTTCTGTAGTAAGATGCATGCTTGCTGAGTGCTTATATACACTCATAAATGTTTTCGTCCTTGGATTCTTTTTTTTTCGTTCGTGTTGTCATTTACTTACATCATGCTGATGCTGCTTGCTCGTTGTACTTATAAAGTGCATATATCCAATGAGAGTGTGTCTTTTACTGTTTGCGAAACTTATTTATTCCTTGAGAATTTATCAGGACTTATTAATTGTTGCGATATTTCAGCGCACCCACACTGTAGGTATGCATGTATGCACTGAAGAATTTTCCAAGATTTATTTCAAAATGTATAGTGGCTTCTTGAAAATTTCTAATAAATCACAAAAAAGTCCTATTAGCTGTTGTTTTGTCAAGAATTCCTTCAAACCGTATCGTTCAACTTTATGAGTAGTCTATAAGTGCTACCACTACTCATATTTTTCTAAAACGGATGAGTTCCTATAATGTTATATTTAACTATCGATTTTAGAGGAGGAAGAAAGTAAGCAATAATCTCCGAAGCTTCTATTTGTGCATACTGCGCAGGCATGGTTGACGGATATTTAGGATATGGGTGTGAATGTGAATTTTCCTTTCAACAACAATGACACGAACATCCATACGCATATCCATATCCACCCTCTGATCATCTAAGAGAAGATTTTATCTTATTAAACAATAAGCTTGATAATTTTTTGTCCTTGGCAGATTTTAATTGATCATGTTTAAATAATATCCTAACAAATCTTCTTGTTATTAAAGTCGAATAAAATATACTTATTACAATAAAAATTAAACTCAACGAAACAATAGTGAAAACCGTTTTAATGTTGCATCGTATGTAACTCTTTTTGTTTTTGTAAAACTATAATTTCCTTGTGCCATCATTTCTTGAAATGTGTTCGATAGCAATTTCCTGCACATTCTTATATCCAATCATTATTATCAAATACTGTCAATGATACATATTAATAGTCATCAAATTTAGCATTGATATTTTATTGTTGAATGTTGTTACGTTTTATATATAGGTTCACATACACTGACATTGAAATTAATTAATAAAATTACTTCGAGTACAATCATTATGTATACCCTATGTTCGTTCATACATTGTTCGAACAAGAAGGGTATAATTTGAAATGGTATCAATTAATACAAAACGACGATAGAAATTGTCTAAAGTAACATTTGAATTTCCTTCATGAATAAAATGGGTTAACCTACATATGTCGAGAAATCGAAGATGAATATTGTTGAATGGTTAACAGGAAGAAAATCTTATTTCAAAATAAAACTAACTAAATAAATTATGTCAAGACGTCTCTATGTATATATTTGAAATGGGTCTGATTCGTAAACAATAGGTCTAATTTCAACTTCCAATGGACAAAAAAATTTTTTCGGTAACATAACCAGTATCAACAGCATTTTCAAAACCTAATGCAGACTTATACTTTTCAACAAATATCTCTGCATGTTCGATTGTTTGAACTGAATTTGTTAAACTAAGATAGAAAAAAAGAAGATTAGAAAAATAATTCTTTTCTAAATGAGACTTTCTTTTCAGATAAATCTTTGTTATGTAAACAATGTTCCAATGAATGAATTCGAATACAATTTAGTAATTCCTCAATATATATATAACAGATGATCCAGAATAAGTGGCATACTTACTATTTTCGCTATAACTCTGTCATTTATTGTTACCCAAGACAATTTTTTTTTTAAAGATTCAGCTTCAAATTCTGTACAAAACTGTGTACTTCGTTTTGTTAAATGCACTTTCAATTTATTTCTACACAATGAAAAGTAAAGATTTACCAAAATAATGATGGTCCATCAAAAATATTGAATGATATCAATGATGCAGTTAGGTTTCATACAATAAATCGATGGTACAAAATGATCAGAGAGACTAACTCTATCCAGTTAACATGCCCGTCCGGTTGTCCGAGATTAATCTGAACAAAGGTAAACATTCAAAAAGTAAAAAAAAAAAACGAGTGAAACGCAGAGAACCAGTATCACCTGGAAAAATCTCCAATGAACTCAATATCTCAAGAACAAGAGTTTTGAGATTGTGGGTGTACAAGAAGAGAGTTAAGCTATTATTTACTGAGACTCATAAAAACCAAAAGAATTAAACTTGCAAATCGGATACAAAACAATTTCAGATGAAAAGATATTTGATTTTGATGACATGTAAAATGCTCAAAGTCACCGTATATGGGCAGTTAATCGTGATGAACTTAATAAGAATGGCGCCATTAAAAAAAAACAAAAATTATCACAAAAAGCAATGGTTTGGTTAGAAGCCTGTTCGAAAGTAGTTCTATTATTGGTTATTTCGGAAGAAGGTACAGTATATCATAATCGTTATATGACGAGGTGTTGTCAGTGGTCTTATGATATGAAACTAAGGTGTTTGGTAATGATTGGACATTTCAACAAGAAGGAGCAAGACCACATACACATAATTGAACCCAACAATGGTACCATGATAATTTGCCTGATTTTATTGACAAATATCGTTGACCTCCTAATTCACCTAATATCAATCTCTTGAATTACTCAATATAGGATAAATTTGTTCATCAAATTAATTGGAACGAAATTCAAACAAAATCAATATTAATTCAAGAACTAAAAAGTACTGAAAAAAGAAATCAGCGAAAAAGTTGTCTTAGAAAGTTAGGCTAGTTGATCTAATTGTTTGTATCGTATTTCAAAAAATAATGAAAATTATTTACATTAAATAAAATACAGGTTTTTTTGGAGAATTGAATGATGAATCTTTTTCAAGAAAAAAAAATGGCCTCTAATATGAAAGCTGAAAAATTTGTCGAGAGAATACTAAGTACGACATTTATTCTGTGCCACTCGTTATATTTGAATATGATGATGCATAACAATCAAATTAAATATATACGTATATATATTTGATGGTAAATTTTCACTTGGATGCAATTGTGTTTTCTTTTTAACATCAATAATAGATTTTTGATCTAATAAATCCTTAATTGATCTTAACGATTGTGTTGTTAAAAGTACATCAGAATGACGGTATAATTGTTTCTCTATGATTAGACATATTCAGAATAGATTGAAATGAAAATATGTAATTGGTTTTTGATGATTCTTCATGAACAAATGGTCATTATTCATGTTGAAGGGCATGTTGATAGTAAATCATATAAACCCGAACCAGTACTATAAAAAAGAAATGCAGAAAAATGTTTATTATCACGACATGCTCGTATATTTGATAGGAAACATGGTCTTTGGTTACCTTATCGAATATAAGAACCTGTATCATATATAAATGATGTTTAGCAGGCAGATGCTGTGTAACGCTTCCTATTTTTCTTTAAGTCTTATATTTATTGAAAAAAAGGTTTTCTCTAACAAAAAAGAATATTTCTTGCAATAATCGAAAAGATCTTAGCCAAATATATGTAATAGACGTCTTACGATGCTCTCAATCTTTGTCAAAAGACGACGATTAATAGCTATATCTGTTCTGTTCAAACCTTGATTTGTTGCTAAAAGTAACTGACTTAAATGTTTCGTAATATTTTCCGTGTTAATTGAATGACACAGTGCTAAATGAACTTCTTTTATTTGTTTCAAAATGTTCATATAATGTTACATCTTTTTTTTTATTAAACTTTGTGTTAGGATCTAAATAATACCCTTTTTTGATTGCAATGAAATATAATTGATTAGAACAAAAAAAATTCGATTTTCGATTAGGTGCTCATAATATAATGTTAAATTCATTTCGTTGGCATTGTAATCAAGTGCTGATGACCATGGATTTAAAAGACAAAATAATCGAATCTGATTGGTAGAATACTTTTAAAAAGTGCTTCAGCAATTCTAACAGCATTGTTCGATAATTTTGATATTTTACATTCATTGTCATTAAACATCGTCTGATAAAAGAAAATGACTATTATTTCCCTGGTTTCATTATGTTCTCTATTCTGCTACTGGTAAAACCAATTGAATATGAATTCATATATGTGAAAGTAAAACAATGAAGAAATGAACAAAACGAACCTACTAAACATGGAGTTTTAGCACAACGAAACATGACAAAGGCTACGATAAAAAGACGAAACATATTTTTTTTAAAGAACAGAAAGAAGGATAAATATAAAATTCGGCCAGCTTCGATCATTCTCTCTAATCGAATAATCGTATTCATTTTGAACATTGGTATACATTCCTTCTATTCCTCTTTATGCATAATTTTATTTAAATGAATAAGAAAAATGATTATGAATAACGCTGATGCGTTTTTTTTAAATATCAAAAACAATCAGAAGTAAACAAACATTTTTTTTTTAAAAAGTCAAGTTAACAGATACCCCATATTCGAGATAATAAAAAAATACGTGGAAATCCGTGATGCGATTACCTTCAGATAGATATCCAAGGTTTAATCTATATATCATTGGTACGAGCATTTTTCTCGCAAAAAAGAATGTTTTTCTAGTCAAATAATTTTGTAACATTTTTTTCTATATAAGAAATTTTATTAAATTAGATTATGTGCAAATAAGTATAAGTCAATATTTCTGAATATAAATTAACATGTACTACTTGAATGAAACAAAGTATTGCTTTTGCAAAACTTAATATCTATGTGAAAAGTATTTTTTCCTGTTCTGATATGTGATTTCTCGTGATTTTTTTCTGCACATCGCCATGATTTAAATTCATTTCAGTTCCATACATTTATTTGCCAATTGTCTTTTATTTCTAACAAAATATGTATGTGGCTTATTTCCATAATTAACTGTTTGCGAAGCTTAACAGAGTAAATTTAAAATCAGAAATTATCTTTCATAACACCTTTATTTTTCTTCTTTGATGACAGAAACAGGATAACAAGAAAACAAAAACTTTTAGACAAAGATGGTGGAATGAAAATGCAGATAAAAGTAACCGAACACCTATATATCTTAATATTTTTTCATTATCTGGCTTTTCTGTGCTTCTTTAGCTCATTGTGTGTCTAATTTTCGTCATTTTCTAGTTTATTTTTTTTTCAACTAGTAAATCTTGTTCATGTTCACGTTTTGAGACTTTTGGGTCACAAAATTTCTTCGTCGCTTTATTCGAACCTATAACTACACATAAAAAAAGAATTAATTACTCGAAAATATTCAATCAACACTTTGATCTTTCAGTCGAAAGGTTAATTCTAACCAAATACGATTTCTTATATGATCAAATAATGTAAGAATTTCTTGATTCTTAATTACAATTGTTTTGATTAAGAACATGTCTTTTCATCTATTAAATTTTTTCAAAGAAAACCTTCTGACATTTTTCCTGTTGTTTTATTTCTCAACTATTGCAAAGACTCATATTTACAGTATTCTCTTAGTTTCAAGTACATATAAAATATCAACAGATAACGAATCAAATTTTATCAAATGTCACGCTCGATTATTATAATGAAATGATGGCGAAACGCTAACTGCGTTGCTTTTAGAGAATGAGTGGACAAGCATTGAAGAAATATATATGTATTTCATCAATTTATACAGCTCGAAAGGATATAGAAGCAAATTTATACGATATGTGATGATTATCGACAAAAAAAGAATATTATTTTGAAAAGTTTAAGAGAATTGTTATTGGTTCTATTTTGTGATGGAAATTGATGTTCCTTTAATTATAGATAAACATAAACCATATGCGTTAGAGGAATGTTAGATAGCTGCAATATTTATCTAATTATAATAAATCAAGAAAAAAAATGATTTCTTTGTTACGAATAACTACTTAAAGTTCTATTCAATGTAAATATAAATATCATTTAGACAACGGAGAACTGTATCAAAGGACATTAAAGTGAAATATTTACTTGTTTTTCTAAAATTTCTAATAAATGCTTGCTGAACATTTCGATTAAAACTAACGTTTTGAAGTTATTCTATTATTCAACGATATTGAATGAGTGCTGTTACCAGTAAAAAATATCAACTCATTCGATACCGACTTGAATCAAAAGCAGTCCAAATAGTGTACACTATAACAGACGGAAACATGTCTACTGTGTTTTGTACGATAGTTTGGTGTTCTAAGGTTTTGTACAATTAAGAATTATCAGATAGAGATTCTGATATTGGTTTCAAAGGTTTGGAAAGAGAGCGAGTCGTCCATAGAAGCCTCCAAAAACGTGAGTAGAATAAAGTGTTTTCAGCTGATATAAAAGATACTTTGCTCAGTAGTACCACATTCAGATACTTGTCTAGCCAGTGTCACTCTACTCTGAGCTGTAACATTACGAAAAAGAGCTCACATTCATAATCAACATGGCAACTATTTTTTTTTGTCTTCTTCACGATGGCGTACTGCCAAAACACATACTTTTTCATTTTTTTTTCTGCATTATGATCATTTAAAATTGGGATGTGAGCTAGAATATACGTATTCATGTATTAGTAACAAAGCACATGCTTATATGATCTATGTATAAATAAATAAAAGTTATGCAACAATTTCTATTTTTGATATTCAAACTTATACAAGACGCTTGTTTTAGTGACGTGTCAAAAAAACAAGCTAGTAAACACAGTGGGAACGCAAGAGAAAAATATTTCATCGTTTTTTACCTTATGCGTCAACTAATGTTGAGATTGTGCAATCCAGCTTACTGCCTATTGCCAAGCATGTCATCAGCTCTTTATGGTATTCATTGCTTATAAAAGGAGCACCCAAATCATAATTTGAAGCACTGAAAAATGTCGCGTCGAGCAAAACAAATTTTGGCTGCAGAGGCGCGGAAAGCAGCGGATGAAGATTCATTCGTACCTGTTCTTCTTCTATCGGAACTGGATGTTAGCAAATGTACTCAAGCACAATTTCTAGAAATTCTGGCCAATATCGATGAACTTTGTTCTAGTCGACCAGTTGATCAGCGATCAACATATGTAGAACAAGTCTATAATCGAATGCTTCAACTTTTATCTCAAAAGATGGAGATTCAATTGAATCGAATCGTCGCAATGACCAAACAGATGATTTCATATCACCCAATAATGACAATTTTAACACTTGATGATTTAAAAAAAGTCGGCGTTGAAATGGAAAAACGATCGGTAATCATTCATTTCGATATGAGTGGATCGATGAACGTACGAGATTTTAATCCGTTAGTTCAAACAGTCATCAACCTATGTACAAAATTACAAAATCAAGATATTCAAGTACATATATCTTTGTTTGGTGATGGTCACCAAGAGAGAATACATACAGCTATTGGCAATCAATTACTTACGTTGGATCAATTCGCAAAAGGAAATTATCTACCCAACGGTGGTTGTACAGCTTTTTGTCCATCATTTGACCGAACAAAACAATTTCCTACTCCTTACGATGCAATCATCGTTTCTGATGGCGCCTTTACTGACAATATTTCTCTGTTAGCTTTTCAAGAACAATGTCAAACTGTTTTCTTTGTTGCACCACCATGGTCTCCATTGGGTATTGAGGAGAAACACGCAAAAGCGATTTCATCCAGTGTCCATCCAACTGTTCCTTATATTGGTATTGCTTCGGAAAAATATCCACAACTTGATACTATTATCGAAAGATTTCTGCGTGAGCATAATTTTTTTGCTCGTCTACCTGGATATGTTACCATTGGTACTTATGCTGTCCCATCGAATCTTCTTGCACCTACACAAATGATACAAGTTATAAATAATTGTCTTGCTCAAGGCGAAATTCAATTACAAAGTTTAACAAAAAAAATTCTTGGTCTGTTTCGATATCTCGAAGAAACAGCTAAACTCAATTTTGAACGATGTATTCGAGGTGAAGAATTTCGAAATCTTATGTCATTAGTAACTCCATTGATAAAGTCGGCACAAGCTCATTTGGAAACAAGTAATGCTTGTCAACAATTGTATGGATATTTAAACAAAATTTTGAACAATTTTGCACATGAACAACAAAAGTTAATCAAAAGTTTGGCTAATGATCCAAAGGCAAAGGCAGAATTGACCAAATTTTGGGATGATGCAATGAGTTTCAGTGAAAGAGCATTGATTATCGAAGAAAATGAACGAAAATATGGACCACCAGTGGCCTATTTAAATGTACGAGTTGCTAGTTTGACTTGTACAAGTGAAATACTGTCAGAAGCATTACAACAATTAAAAACTCTATATGCACCGGAAGATCTCGATCTTTTATCAATCATTCTCGATATTTTATCGATGTCAAAAATAGATGATCGACCAACATTAGTTTCAGAAGATTCGTGTATTCTCATTTGGCGTAAACCGAATGGTACTATCGATTTACTGTCTGTTCTACGTCAACTACCATTTTGTCTCCAACAATATCAATATTCGCGACAAATTCCACAAGATAACGCATGGACATTACAACCGTTGGCAGCCATTCGTCTGGCTTGGATCATGGATGCATCGGGTCGAACATTTCCTGATTTTATCACACAAGCATTACCGAGTTTAGTGGCACCGAATAAATTTCTAACTGATCTAGATCAAGATGAAAATCGATCAGCATTTTGGATGAAAATTCTGCGTGAACTTGCTCCGAAAATTGGTCTTCCATCTGAAAGTTTACAATCAATTCATCAAATTCTAACTGTTCATGCTTTGAAAGGTTTCTTACTTCGATTGTCTGACGGTTCGATTACTTATGAGAAACAAGTTTATGAAAATGTTTTACCATTCATCGATACAGATGAGCCAATGGCTTGGTGTATCTTTGTAAATAAAGATATGGATCGAGTCGATGCTCATACTGGTCAAGTTACTGAACGATCAACATTTATTACAGATCCAATTGAAGTCGAACGATGGTATAGAACGAATCTTGAAAAGCACGGTTCTGTAGTTAGACCACAATATTTATCTCTTCGTGAATATCCCAACTTTCCCATCGGTGCCATTGAACTCTACAATACTTGTAGTCGAAAAGATGTTGATATTCTACGTGATCAATTGAAAGCACTCGGCAGTAATACTTACTCATCCGATCAAATCAATGCACACATCTATACAATTCGTGATCGACTCAAAACAATTCCCTGTGTAGTTTGGGGATCAACAGATTTAATAACTGAGACGACAGCTATGGCCAAAGCTGCGTGTCAAGGTGCTGCATTACCAACAGAAAAAGTTACAATCAACATTACCAGATCAATCATCACTGATTATTTAGTGTCTCATTGTGATGATCGGTTTGTTGCTGGAGCATTACGTGGATTTGGTGAATATGCACGCATAGCTAGCCAACAAGCATCAGCTGGTATCACGGAACTTGATTATGCTATTGAATGTGGACAAAAAGCCACAACGGAATTAACTGCTTTTCAAATTGTGCCGTTCATTCATTTGGATAAACCTGGCGTTCGAGAGTATCTGGAACAACAACACAAGAAATTGACACGACAACTACGATTGGTTATGAGTCCTCCACAACTCCAAAGTCTACCTGCATTGCTCCAAAAAGCACAGCAAGCAGCAACCAACGATGAAATCTTAGGTATGGCCGATCTTGAATCGTTGCCAGCACGAGAAATTGCCACAAAGCTAGTTGAAAGCTCATCACGAGTTGTACTCAATAAAGATTTATTCACTTGTCCGATTACACTCGATATTATGGATAATCCTGCAACAACAATACCTTGTGGACACATGTTCGAAATGGATGCTATCAACGGATATTTGAAGACAACCAACATCTGTCCTGTTTGTCGAACAGTAGTAACTGGTGTTACACAGAATTTCGCTTTCAAAAGTGTTATTGAAGCATGGTTGGCTCAACAGACGGAATAAACTTATGTCCATTGATATAAAATATCATTTTGTACGCATTGATTTTACAAAATATTTATTGATTGTAACATTTTTGTATATTAAAGTATCGATTTCAGAGCTAACCAGTAATAATCTAAAACGATCATCACTACGATATTTACCCTTCATATTCTTGTCTGGAAAAAAGTTTTTCAAAGGAATAATCGTCTAGCAATAACAAGAGCAACTTGGTATTGTTTCACAAGAAATTTTCTCAAATAAACTGTCTTATTCTTGCAGACCAACATCAGAATAAAGTCTACTCTTAAATTCACAACGATTATTTTGAGTGGAACAATAGTTATCCCGGTTGACGAGTTTTCTGTATCTTCAATAGCGTAAACAAAACACATATATTTCTTTTCTGTGGATTACATCTTACATATATGTCAAGTATGTGTCAGAATGAACAAGTTCCTATAAGTCAAACGACAATGCTAAAAATCTCATAGCATAAATTCGTGTATAGTACTACTGGAGCCAGTTATGTGATTATTTTAGTTCGTTTTATACTTCAACACATATTACCAATCTTCAGAGTTCAGTTCTGCTTTAAAAAAAACGAAGAAAAATATTATATAACACAAATAAATATATTCGGCAAGTGGGTTTTTTCTAAAATTCTGTTTTTTCACCATTACATTTTGTGAAGAAGTATACAAACTAAACATAGATTGCGCTGTCTGAACATCAAAGAACTTAAAAATTCATGTCTCATACTACCTGCATCCAACAATTTCAAGGTTCGATATATGAAGCTAGTGTAATTGATATTTGAATGTAGACAAAGTCCCAGATGCAAACTCGAAATCTCATTTTTTTTAAACATTAGGATTCTGAAGAGCAGAATCACGAAAACTTCTATGTCTCGATCAAAGCTTAAAAAGAGCAAGAACTCTTCGGAAGTTGTTCTTTTCTCGTGATCCTCTACTACTGGGTAAAATATGGTTTCAAAAATCTTTAATTATCCACACATTCCCCCTTCATAAGTACTAATTTCGATAACTTCTTTCATGAAAGCCGTTATTTCGTTCTCACTTTGAGAAATTTATACATTTGATGAGAATATTTTTTGCAGTAGTAGCTTTTAAAGTCTAGCAAGAATGTTACGAAAAATAGATAATTAGCCTAGTTCATTACCCTATTTCTCTTCACAATATACCCATAGCTGGTGAAAAAGGGAAACACTTCGCGTTGTACTTATAAAAGCTAGAAAAATAGTGTTGTACTATGTCGAACTATCAAATATGAAGTTTGATCCGGTTTCTAATGATGATAGAATGCAGAGGAGAAACGAAAACCTTTATATTTTTTTCTTCCTTTCGGAAGCACGTGCTCGGAACTATATCGTGACTCATAATGTTTGTTTTTTTTCCAACTTATCAGCTGACGTTGTCTAGCAGGCTTCTTCTCATATTCACTGAAATAAATCACTCGTTGTTGGAAAAAAAACTTGAGGGATTAAGTAAAAATATTTATCCACTTCCATGTTCGCCAAAAAACGTTAATTGAAAAGACACCGACTTACAAGTGAGTATGAAACAAAATTTATTTCAGTGTACAAGGTCTTGCCTGCGCTACACGAATTAAACCAAATTAAGCACAGAGTATAGTTTCAATTAGAATAGCTAGAATTATAACTAACTAAATTTTTTGCTAAAAAAAGCTCATGAGTTATACATATCAACTATGATGATAACAATTGTAATTATTACCCGTTTTTTAAATTATCAACTTTGACAAAACTAGTTTTTACCACATCAGTACTTCAAACCTAAGGCAATCTTTCAAGCACAGGCACTGAATAACTATCAGCTATCTTGTAAATAGACAATAATTCGTTACCAGATTACGAGTTTGAGTGAGAGAGTATATTCTGTAGAACTGTAACAGGTCCATATCAGTTTAAATCTCTAGAACTAATCAACGAGTTCTAATGTTCGAAAGGTTTCTCACCGATGCTTTATTATATGCGATCCGTGCGAACTCTAATAAAACGCCAAAAAGATTTCACTTATTATGCTTATTACAGTAATAGAACGGAGGTTGTAACTAGGTTTATGGTACCTTCATTTGGCTCTTAGTTGCGTGCATATGTACTTTGATTTAAAACATCTACAACTAAAAATGTGCATCGGTTGGGTCAATTCAATAGTAGAAGTGCACTCTGCACGAATGCTTTTCGACACAAAAAGCACGTCATTTGTGAGAAAAATATTTCAAACATTTCACATAATATTCTAATGTTCTGGATGTTTGAGAAAAGATGGAGGCAACTAAGCGCCATATAGTGATGAGGTCAAAATGCTTATCAAGTCGACTTCTTTATGTGTGATACCTAAACTCATGTGGGACAAGGTGTTTTTGCCCTAACTCGTAAATTTTTATTCATGTTGTCCCGTACAGATAATTATTTTATATATGAGAATCTTAATTTAAAATAATATGAGAGCAAGACCTTACATCACTCTTTTATGAAAAGATAGTTTATTTTTACAGAGAAAAGAAAAAGCATATCTTTGTTGAAGATCAACAAATTGCTATTTCTCGTGTGCAGCATTCAGTATACCGACAAAGTCAGTGTATTACAAAAAGATAGACTTTTGGCTCGAAATATCACAGGTCGGCTGAGGCTGAAGCTCACATGAAGAGATATTTGCACAGTTAATGTCTCCTTTGCGAGAGACTACCAGAACTAATTCTTTTGGGATACATTTTTTCCGACAAACTTTATTCACTGTATTAATATTTCAGCGCACCCCCAATGTATGTATATGTTGAAGAATTTTGTGGTATTTATCTCAAAATACATAGGAACTTATTAAAAATTTCTAATACATCCCAAAAAATATATCTCGGTAGCTACTGATCTTATCACATACTTTTTCGTTTTTCAAATGATGTACTCAAGTTTTGACACGATAGAGAATATCAATTACGTTCATCACTGTATATATCTTCTTTTGGTCCTTCTTGACTATCAATGTACATTATGTCGTCCGTCTGATTTTTGTGTATTGATACAATTCTCAATTCTCACACAAGTATTGCTCAGAGACATTCAACTTCAGATTTTGATCGAAGTTTTTTAATCAAATAGTCTAGGCATGAATTGTCTTCTTAATTTGATGGCAATCTTGCTGAAGTTAAGCTTCAATATCTTCGACTGACTTAATTCTAAAAATTCAGCAAGCTTATTAGCAGATTAAGAAGGCAATGTATACTCTGAAAAAATCTGATTTTTCGAAACAAGATAGATTACAAATGAATTTTTCTAAGGCAAATTTCCACGCCGTTTTGCTCTCTCCGTGATTGATCAGATTAGGGATTCGTTTTTATTCTGTACGGTTTCAAATCGTTTTTTAGATAAAGTATTGTGAATAAACTTCCATTTTATAAATTGGATAATTTGATCATGATCACGGAACTAGATCGTCTGCTGTTTAACCTCAGTCCTGTTCCGGTTCTTGATACGTGAGACCTGAACTTCTCCCGCATGACTCTAGTAATAGATAGCATAATCTGAAAGTCTTAGGCTGTCGATTAGCTAACTGAAACATACGAACTATAAGTCGATTCTTCTGAACTGGAATTGTTACAATCCTAAGTAGTAGGTCGATTCGTAAGGAAAACACATGAAGCAGTATTGCACCGCTACTTTTCTCACTGGTGTTAGCTTCATATCAACAAACCGAATCTGGTAGGGTTATGTACAAACCAAAACACTTTTATCTTCAATTTTGTAGTAACTACAATTCAAGTATTCAACAGCGTTTTGTCACAACACATAATAATTATCTTTGTCACTTAGGTTCTATGACAATAGCTTGACAGATATTTGTGACAATTTTGTTTGCGGAATATTGTAAATGAATTGAATCCAATTTATTCTATTTAAACAAAGCTGCACTATTCATCAAAATGTTCATGGTCACCAACGATTCAGACGTCAATCTTGCCAGCAAGACGCAAGCTGCTGACAATAGTAACATACAAATGAATCCACAAAAATCTGTTTTGAATAAATCGTCGATGAAAGGAAACATCTCAAAAAACACTAGAATTATTCAAACGTTGGATGCTGTATTGAGTTTATGTCAACAAATTGGAAAGAAGACAGGAATTCATTCTCATATAATGATGAATGCAGCTGGATTTCAATACACAAACGTTGCTGATACAGCATATTGTGAGCATTGTCACCTTGAAGTTTCTCATTGGACAGCAACAATGCAACCTTTTTCGATACATGCTGAACGTGCTCCACAGTGCCCCTTCGTTGTTGCTGTTAAACAATCGGATAAGAGCTCTTTCGCCATGTCATTGTCTTTCTCAACTTTTACCACTTCAAATCTAACAACATCCGACGGCGCCGAGGAGGGACAGCCAGTCAAACGTCAGAAGATCGAAAAGACCACTATAAGTAGTGGTCCATTGAGTTTAAAAGAAACGAATAGCCTTCGATGCGCACGTCGTAGAACATTTTCACATTGGCCTCATCAAAGATCACCATCAGCAATACAAATGATTGAAGCAGGCTTTTTCTGCTGCAATGTTGGCGATCGAGTCATCTGTTTGTATTGTAAAATAATCTGTCAACAGTGGATAGAAGCAGACGATCCGTACGATGCGCATAAAACTCTCTCACCGAAGTGTTCCTTCGTTTTGAGTAAGATCAATGGTATTGGCACATCTTCAGTATTGATTGTAAACGGCAATGCTACTGGGAATCATTCGATAACAGAAGCTACAATGATGGATCGAATTCGTTCAAGCGAAATCGTCAAGACTGTCGCCTGCCACCCTAGTTACAGTGAACTTCCGAAGCGTTATGCCTCATTTGCCAATTGGTCAAGCGAAACTATGCCTGCAATAGATGAATTTGTACGTGCCGGATTCTTTTACACTGGCTCGAAAGACATTGTGACTTGCTTCTACTGCAATGGGTCACTTCAAAACTGGAGTCTCAATGATAATCCGATGATTGGACACGCTCGGTGTTTTCCTAATTGTGACTATGCTAAACAGTTATGTGGCGATGAGCTCCATCAAAGAATCCAAGAATCGAACCGAACTCTACAAGGTAAAGTAGCATGGTTCTTTCTCGAGTTTGCAACAATAGAATGATGGTAACATTTTAGATCTCAACAGAGAAACAGCAGAGAACGCCAACAGTCCTCATGGAAATAGTTTGACACTACAAATACCTGACGAAACTACACTATCTCGGTTAGTAGCTGCTCGTCTAGAGCTGCCGGTTTCTCAACGATTACTCGATCAAAATATCAAATTGAGCATAATCAAACGTTGTTGGGAGGATCAGTTGCGATTAAAACGTAATTTCTAGCCTTTTTTAATACATCGATTTGACGCTCCAATGTTTTTAGATAATGATTTTGTCTCGGATTGTGATCTTTTCGTTGCTTGTCTCATTCTTCAAAATCAGATTGAATATATTAATGGTAAGAAGGAAAACATAATAATTCCAAGCTTAGAAATACGCAAAATACGTGAACGACAACAACAACAACATCAACCTGGTATTGTATACTATCCTATCAATCTTTGCTATTACTTGAAGACCGATTTTCGTATAGGAAATCCTGACATATCGTCTAGTGCAACTATTTCTTCAAACGTTTCAAATATTGAAACAGTAGGCCTATCATCCTCATCGAATTCTAGGAAAACTACTGAAGCACCAATGCCAACAGTTAGTCAGCAAGCTCATTCAACCAATACATCCTCAACAAATCAAGTTCCTCAACCAAACCCACCACTCGATTCAACAATACCTAATGCATGCGTACTCTGTCGTCGTGAAGAAAAACGTCTTGCATGCATTCCATGTGGTCATCTGGTCGTATGCGTTTCTTGCGGAAACTCTATTCGATCATGCCCAGCATGTAGACAAGAGATAGAAGCTTTTGTTCGTATCTATATTTAATGTTTGTTTTCTTACTTTTTCTCGAAAAAAGTTGCAGACAAGTGAAAACACTATTAACCCATTGCTCCTTCTCCCATAGCTAGGTCATTGAAGCGAATAAGCAAGGCAACCATGCATGACACGTTGAATTAATTTTCCGTTGATATTAACTGTAGAATTAGAGAAAATCAAGTATAACTTTTCATTTGTAGAAATAAACAGATTATCAATAAAAGTTTTAACTAATTATGAGAGAACTGGTTTTGATTATTTGTATTGTACTTAGACCATATCGAAGCAAGTAGAATATTTAGATCTATATCAAATGTCAAAGATGCATAAGTCTATTAGAAGAATATTTTTATACGAATATTAGGTTTTGTGAAACATACTTATCAATTTTACCTATTTTTACACAAATATGTGTAAATATGAGAATGAAAAAAGGTTTCAATTGTTGAATAATATCTATATTTATAGTTTCATTCTGAGAGATGTTAGCATTCTGATAATTCGAAAGACATAACAAGATTGAGTCTGTCATCAATGTTACTCTCTTTCGATTGTTTTTTACGATACAGTCGTCATCTTATACAAATATTTCTTTCATGAATTTAACTTGATGTGTAAAATTTCTTTTCCGATTCTCTGTTAAAAACTAAAGTAAAAGAAAAAAATTTTCATATAATTTTTAACCTTATTTAAAGCGGTATGATCTTAATATAGAAATGAATAGAATATGTTTCCATAATTACCGAGACTTGTGCTGTACAATTTTCCTAAAATGAATGGTGACAGGCCTTAACCTTATTTGACACTCTTTCCATTTATACAACATATCATACTCTTAAAAAAAGTACATTGAAAAAAAAAAGCATAAACTTTGATTTGTTCCAATTTTGGTCATGACACGACAAGTCAACTGCAGAGTTGTATTTTTCAAAGTAATCATCGAAAAGATGGCATTATGCTTCATGAATCTATTCCATCATTTTATCAAGTACAACATTCTGATTTACCTTCAAATCGAAAAATTTACTTGAATTTCTTTCGAAACTAATGACATTTAGTAATTTATCAATAAAATATTTTTCTTTCATTGAAAATTTTGCAAATTTAAATAACTTAATTAAAGAAAGATCTGACGAGGGAACCGTCCGAAGTGATTAACCGCTTTTGAGTTCGGACTCTATACATAAGACAGACCCTAATGAGATATGAAAAACCCCAAAAGGACAAGTGCCCATAGGCCTTCTCTACAAAGTTATAGGCATTTTACTGAAATTTTAGCCTATAGTACTGTATGTATCAAAGAATCGAATGATGATATTTCGAGCTGAATTTTTGCCTGCAGATAGGCNGAGATAAAAATGGAACAATCTATGTAGCGGATGAGCATAATCACCGCATTGTGAGTGTGCCTGCAAATGCAACAAATGGTATTATCATTGCAGGTGGGCATGGTCAGGGTAATACTTCGAGCCAACTTAATAATCCCATTTATGTGGCATTCAACAACGAGAAAGAGTTGTATGTAAGTGATTCGAATAATTTTCGAGTTCAAATGTTTAAAAGAGAAAAGAGTCCATCCAGTGGCAGTGACTATGTTTACACTCTTTCAAGCAAATGGACACAGATTGCTTGCTTACTATCGTTGATGATTTCAACTGCTCGCTTCTTCACATATAATCATGGCATTGTAACCTAAACCAACGTATGCGACGCAATATGAGATGGGACAATGAAAATATTCTCTTTGACAATTTTTTATTTTTGCGAAACACTATTGGAAATTACTGTTGAAATATATAGCAAAAAAAATAAACCAGCCACGACTCCTCCCACCCCAGACTGTAACAAATATTTTGCCATGGTGTTTTGGTTTTTAGGAGCATGATATTATGAAATTTTGAACTTTAAACAATCATGTTGTTGTTTGGAGTAGGTGTGATTGTGGAAGAAAAGAATACCCACACCCACATACCATTTTCTTAGAAACAAACATGCACGCCATTATTCCATGTTTGATTGATAACTATATCCTTATTAGTTCCATAAGCCATGCAATATTTGTAAATGAATTTTTGCACGTATCCTTCACTATTATATGGAGAGAGTTTTTTGTCTAAATCGCTGCAAAACTTGCAGTTACTATTGCTTATAATTGATTTTGGAAGCTTCAAGTTGTCTGGGAATCATTTTTAATGTGATAATATGTAGAAATCTCAATTGAATCGATCTCAAAACAATCAAGATAAAGAAAAGATGAATCTTGATTGTAAATGTGAAATTTTCAGTGAGTGATAGAGTGTTATTTCGATGTTGCTAACGGAAGGGTGTTTATACACAAAGAATTTGATCCTAAATAAATACACCATTAAAATCGACTACAAGATGTCGAGTTTTTATGATCATTGGATCTGTCGTATAAAGATTCATGTTAATTTGGTAGCATGAAGCAGTCCGTTTACATTAATCGATAAACACGTCATAGTCAAGATAAAAATATAATTCTATTTATTATAGATTTCGTTTTTCATATTGCTTGTATAAAATTTTTTATCAATCTCAGTTTAATTAATTCGAGAAGCATTAAAAACTAAAGTTCATAAAGAAGCAGAACTATGCAACATGGTATTTTATATGACAGAGTGATAAAAAAAACTGTCCTCATGTAGTGTTTCGAATGATGCTGAGATGTTTATAGTAATTTAGAGTGCTATTGCAACCATGAAAGTACTGAAGTGAGAAAATCTAGCACTTCTAAAGAGTTAGAATCCGTCAATTTTCATGGCATATACCAATATTGTACCACTACAATATGTCATTGACTAGTATTGAAGAAATGAGATATAAAGTGACCGAAATCGAATCTAATAGATATGTTTTTATTTAGTATTTTTTTTTCTAGATCATAAATGCATGCAAAATAAAACGAGAAGAAATGATGAAAAACACAAGCATTTGAAATCACTGTTTGATTATAGATGCAAGAAAAAACAAAGATCATCTATGGCCTCATTAAAAAAAGCAAGATAAAATCTGATCAATATGTTTCAGTCTTTTGCTGAATGAAAATTTTGATTTTCCTAATTGGATAATCATTGATGAATAGTTGAGTGCAGCACAATAAAAAGAAGAAACGAAACAAAAATTACTTGCTATAAAAAACCGATACACTCATCAATCTTACATGACTCAGATGAATTACATAAATACAAAAATAAAATAGCAGTCTAGAAGTTATAATCAAATGATGCAGATGTGCATTGTAATTTAAATATTGTTTGAATTGTTCAACACTACTTCAATAACTATTTATTTACAATATCGTCGCAATCTCTTGATATAATCAGTTTAATTTAAAAAAAAAAAGAAGTTTTAGTTTTAACAATATACGTATTTTACAAAAATAATTCATATTCGTAATATAACCTTGACAATACTGAGTAATTTCGGCCTATTATTTCTTATGCATATCTATTAAAATAATTTTTTTTCAAGTTTATTTCCTGAAACATACTGTTACCCAACTATTCTAAATTTTTTCGACTGATTTTTTCGAGCGATCAGTTTTCGTTCATCCAATATTAATTAATACGCTCACTGTTTTGGAATTCCTATCTTTCAATTGTTAATTATATGATTTTTTTTTCTTGAGTTCATTAAGATTGAACTTGCATGAATAATTTTATTGTTGAAACTCTACTTTTTATTATATTTTTTGTTTTAAATAATAAATGATCTTTGAATACGAACGAAAAGATTATTTGTAAAAGAAAAAAGAAGTTGGCTCGTTTTGGTCTCTACTTCATACTGTGCTCGCATTCTATATTTAATATACACATCAATAGTGACAATAATAATATAATCAATTATATCGTCTTATTCGATATACTTATTAAAATCGTGCTACGTTATCCATTGATGCATATTAATAAACTCTCATAAACTATGAAATTCAAGGTAATACATGTCAATGATCTTTCGATAGTTAGGAGAAACTTGAATTGAAAAAGCATTGGATTTTGTCGAAAAACTCCGTAGTTTATTTATTCAATCAATCAAAGTTCACAAGAAAAAGAACAATAAATAAGTTAGTCAACTATCCATAGAGAACATGTCAACGTTCATGCAAAAGATGTCTTCATATCTAAATTAATTCAGTTTTGGCCATTCCCATTTTGTTGGCAATATATCTTGATATTCGGCCGTGTATTGGTTTGATTTAATGAATTCATCCAAGTTGTTGGGCTTGGGATAGAAAGCGGCTAGATTATGAGCATAAGCATATTCAGCAAGGTTGACAGCGATGCATCGTGATACATGGCGAATTCTGTCAATAGGTGGATAGACAAGGCCAACAGCTAAATCTTCTTCTGTTACTAAATTTGAAAGAGTTTTTGCAGCAATATAAAATAGTTCTTGGGGTATGTGCCGGATACGACAGGTCACAACAGCCAAGCCTACACCAGGAAATATATATGAATTGTTACCCTGACCAGGTACGTAAGTTTTTCCTTGGTATTCAACATTTGGAAAAGGTGAACCTGAAGCGAATACACATTGGCCATTGGTAGTTTCATAAGCTTCTTGAGCTGTACATTCGGCTTTCGATGTAGGATTCGAAAGTGCAAAGATAACGGGACGTTTGTTAAATGATGCCATCTTTTCAAGAATGTCACGTGTAAACGTAGGCCCTTGGCCAGCAGCACCTAGAAGAAAATAAACACAATCTTATGGTAAGTTGATTAAACTGATCGAATACCGATAAGAAATGTTGGCTTGATAGCATCAACAATGTCTGCTAGTCTAGTGATTGGTTCTCGATCGTGTGTATAGCGCTTCTTTTCTTCGTTCAAACCTCCCGTCGGACGATTCTAATAATGAACATCTGATGTGGTCGAGAAAGTATACAGCAGAAAATCTACCTTGACTACAAGTCCCTTTGAATCAACTAAGAAGATTGTCTTTCGAGCATCTTCAACGCTCAATCCTTCGCGTACCATGGCGACCACGAGCAAGTCTGCAATGCCGATAGACGCCTGGTATAAAGAAACAAACATAGATAACAAAATGTGAATAAAAAGTCACTTACCTCGCCGGCCCCATAGAAGAGAAATGTATTGTCCGACAATTTTTTTTGAGTAATTCGAATTGAACTGAGAATGCCAGCGACAGCGACACTAGCTGTACCTTGAATATCATCATTGAATGTGCAATGTTGATCTCGATATTTTTCCAAAAGGCGAAATGCGTTGTGATTCTATTCATATAAGATAAATACGTATATTAGTAAGCAAAAGCCTGGCAGTCGAATGATGTCTACCGCAAAATCTTCGAACTGAATCAGACATTGATGTCCAAATCTATTATAAAAAAAACGCACCCAGCAAATGATAAAAAGCAAGTATACTCAAATATTACCGTTTAGTAACGGCTTGCATGAATTCTTCGATAAACTCATCGTATTCTTTGCCAGTGACACGTTTTTGTCGCAAACCCAAATAATATTTGTCTTTGAGAAGCATCTAAAACATTTGCTTAGGATTTATATATGATTAAAATGAATGACAATATTCTCTTACTTCATTATTTGTTCCCACATCAAGTAGCAACGGCAAACAGTATTCAGGTGCCACGCCAGCCAATGCTGTATACAAACTTAATTTTCCTACAGGAATACCCATGCCATTGCAACCCAAATCACCTAAACCTAATATACGTTCGCCATCGGTCACTACAATCGCCTATATGAACAACATTACTTGCTTGGTTCTTGAAACAAATAGTGGGTAACTTACTCGAACATCATTTTCAGGCCAATTTTGAAGAACATCGTAAATGTGACCTTTGTCATGAATCGAAATAAATAGACCTCTAAATAAAACGAAGCATCACTTACGTAGTCATGTAGTTATATTGTTTAGCGACTTACTTTGGTTTAGCAAAGATTAAACCATATTTCTGACAAGCCAATCCGACAGTTGGTGTGTAGACCAATGGCATGGTCTCTTCAGTATGTTGCATCACTGTACGATAGAACAATGTTTCGTTGCGATCTTGTAGGGCAAGTAAGGCCATATATCGAGACAAATCATCGGGCATGTGGCGTAGATTTTCCATGAATCGTTCAACTTGTAATTCAGGAGTAGCTATTGAAGGCGGCAAAAGACCATGAATGTGCAATGCTTGCCGTTCTTCGATGGAAAAAGCAGTACCCTAGAGAAGGAGAAATACATTGATTTATCTTAAATAATTCAAGAATTTCATTGACTTTATCGGTACGTCCATCTAGCAGAACATCGCGACCAATCAGAAAGCGACGAGACGACATTAATTCTCTGGCAACAGTATCAATCGTGTGTTACTAGAAATACAGTAGATTCATATTTTAATATTCATAGTATAAAAATCTAAATCGTTTATCGATGTGATCTCAATATAAATATGGACTCTCATTAGTAAACTAAAGGCATAACACTCAAAGAGATACCAATGAAATGCACTGTTGAAGTAGAGGGGCAGCGAACATCACTAAATAGTATATAGAACCCAGCCGATAACGATATTGACATTAAGCGAGTGATAGCGCACACACTTGCACCATCAACGATAAAGTAGCTATTGTGGTTGCCTCTCCTATTACATTTATCATTGTTGAAATTGAAGAAAATGTTTGGTTTTTTCTTTTTTTTTTATGTATTCAGTTTTAAAGACCACGAGCACGCGAAGAAAAGAAAAATAAAAGAAAGCAAAGCTCTTCATAACCTTGCGCATACAAAAAGTAGAAAAGAGAAAATAACAAAGAGCCATGCCCTCCTTGTTTGCTATTATCAGTCGCACGTTATCGATACCAGGTGCGATTCTGACTAAGTAATTGTATTTAATTTGCCACAGAAATGAATGCTAAATTTTACTCATATTTTATAAATTTTCAAAAGAAAATTTATCGAAAGGTCACTCCTCTGAACCATAATAATAATTAACATTATCAGAGCCATAATCGAAGAGGACGCTCTTGTTTCACATAATTATTATTCAGTGCTTGTGATGTTTACTAGTCTTACACGATGAGAGTATAAAGGAACGTGTATATCTGTATGCGTATGAATTGTTCATCAGCAACGACTCACACGCGTCCCAAAATTCTAAAAACTTGATGCAAAAGCATTCATACCAAATCTTGCATTTACTTAATTCATCAAAAAGTTTCCATTTCACCCAGCAAATTGACCAAAATGAAATCGTCAATGAACTTTTACCTCAATTTCTTTATCGAACACAAGAGTTACTTAGTTTCATTGCTTATCTATATTTACATTAGTAAAAGAAAAATAAGAAGACGAAATTTCACAAAAAAGAAAATGCTTTTGCTGGATCAGGTCCATGTTTCTGATCTATTTTATTGAATTTTGTCATCGACGTTATAATTAATCATTAAATTGATACTTTTAGCATTAATCGATTGTTCATTTCTTCATTTTTTTGTATGTCAGTGAATATTTTTTAAGGCAGAAAAATTTTACATTTGAGTCGAAGTCTGGTGTGGGTGTAAGATAGAAGTACACTGGCACCCACACCCTCGAATCAAGTGCGTCCGGTCTTCCTAGTGATCTTGGGTGTGGATATGAGTGGCTTATAGATTTAGAACTACAACAATACTGATATTCACACTCCTTTCTTTTCTTTTTGAGAGTTAACTGATAAATGTTAATGCAACAATTGAGTTCAGATATATGATGAAATCAATGAAAGCATATTGAATATGTGATCTTAAAAATTGACATTTATTTTCATCATTAAATTACGCGGCTGAAGGATATACGAAAACTTTGAAATCATTGACAACTGAATAATAGATATTTATTTATTTTTGCTGAACTAGAAAACCTAACATATTTAGTACAAGTGCGTTAAATTTGATGAAACAAACAAAAATTCTACACTCTTATATAAATGCAAGATTTTTCTAGCTAACGAAAGCCATGTTGAACAATATTTTCTTCATATTGACGTATTCCAGGTTGAAATTGTTGCGAATCAAACAATATCGTAGTTCCTGGCAATGCGTCGTGTTCCTGCTAGGTTCTCATCGATGTTCTTACATACAATAGGAAATCAATGAGAAAATTTTGTTTATATATTTTCGTTTGTTACTCAAGACTTTTCTTCATTTTTTTCAAAATTAAGTAAGTAAAATTCATGCAAATATCTAATAATTGATCAATTTCTTTTCTCGCATCGTCATTGAATAAAGACCAAAATTGAATTAGTATTTGTTCGATATCTTGTTTTGACCGATTATTTACCAATAATGCCTGTTTAAGAGTGTCAATTCAGACCAACTACGAGTGTATAATGTTATCGATCGAGCAAATTCATCTAGTGTCATTGGTTCGTTTTGCCATTGCTTGATAAAAGGCATTTTAACTGAACCAAAATCAGACTTGATCAATTCCAACAAATAATGAGCAAAGAGTTGATCATCGATACATTCTGAATATGAACGAGCATGTATCGAAAATGTGTAATCAAGTAATTCTTGCGGAGTAAGTAGAGATTGAGCACATTTATAGAGAAGTACTCTGAGAATATCGAAACCGTTCGATCCTTGATCATCAACACAGGGAATAAGGAGAATGAGTACACCACCAGGAATTAATTCACGTGACCGATGTTCGAGAAAATGAGTGCAATCGAGATAAGCTTGTTCTTGAAATGTTTTGAGTTCGTTACCTTGTGCAAACAGAGATGCACAATGATTTGATATGTTGCATGGCTTACGAGGAAGCCAATGAAGTGAAGTGGACGAATAACCGATCGAGAGAGAATTTGCGGGTAGACATGGTTCATAGAAAGATCGTCCATTAGTCACACCATGATAGGAGCTGTCTTTATTAAGAAGATCAAAAAGTGTTGTCCAGTCATTCGTGGGTAAATCATTGTGAACAACAAGAAATTGTTTTGTATCCTCTACTTTATTGGCCTCTTTCAGAAATTGAATGATCACTTTCATAACATGTATTGAATTGAATTGCGTTCATGAGCTGAACCAAAATCAGCAATGATGAAAGGAGAAGAAGAAAGTTAAATATTGAGCACGTTGATTACTTCACGAATATATGAAATTGTTGAATCAACTGCCGCCGATTGAGGGCGACAATTTTCATTGCAGTCATCCCGCATAACGAGAGTTGCACCTATGTTCGCTGTCATTCGTCTTCAAGAACAACAAGATACTACCGGAGAAGATAGTCGCTATATGTATCGATAAGATAAGAACACGTGGTAAAGTTGGAAAGGATACTTACGGCTGGTTATGTGAAATAAAGAAGAAAAGAAAAAAAAGGAGGCCTTGCCTAGAACCGAAACAGTGATTATGGCAGTTGCTAACGAGCGCAAATGTCGATATGAGTAGAGTGCGGATAGGGTGTGGATATGGGTCTTAATATGATCTTCTATATACATACATCCACACACCCATGAGAGGTATCAGACCCATACAATCCCACTATACCTAAAAAAATTAAGCACTCAGATTCGAAACCTTTTAGGTTCTGTCATACACGGACCTTTTTAGAGTGTGGTCTATTTTAGAGAATAATGAAATGATATATACAAAAAATTCAGAGAACAAACTTTCAACACACTTCTCTACGGGATTATAATATGAAACATATTGGAGCCGTTCCATATGATCATGAAGATTCTTGTTATATTCTTCTCGATTCATCAGAGGACCAAGAGGAAATTGTTTCTAAGTTTTTGCGACTGTTCGTAATAGTGGCGAACATATTGTACTATGAGGAAAAAGAGTTTTCGAATTCCACGATTTAAAATTCAAAAAATTTAAACCAGATGGTTCAAAACACCAAAATTGAATGGTCTGAAAAATCGAAATGGCATGTCGTCATATTTGCCATGGTTCATGGGTAAGGTGAATTTCACTTTTCTCGCTATAAACTTCAATATTCGTTTCTCAATCGTGTTTCACAAAATTTTGAGCCGCTAAACAGTAGAGGAGCGTACTTCGAAAGGATCTTATATTAAAGGGTTAACTGAAGTTCACTGGTACAATTTTCTGTTGCATTTCTGAGCGTGTCAAACAATTTCAGTTTCTTCCATGAAAATATCAACAATTTTTTTAAAAACTAATTGTCCTATTGCTACACTGCTGTAGAAATCATAGCTTCATATTTTGTTGATTGAATAATTGTTTACTTGCATGGAAAACCATTAAGAATGAACAACTTTCGTGGCTATATTTCGTTTTATATGTTATAGTCTTTAGTTATCAGAAGAAGTCACATAAGCAAGCTGTTGCACTTCTCTTATAAGAGCAACTCAGGTATCTCTAAACGCAGTGTTGAGTGTTTTAGACTAACGAGGGAACCTTCCGAAGTGATTCAGAGCTATTGAGTTGATATTTTGCTCATAAGTAGGACCCGATGAGACTAGAAAAAGCCTAAAATGATAGGGGTCCATAGGTTTTTCCTCTCCAGTTAGGGCTATTTTGCTGGGTTTACCACCAATGGCAAGGAATTCAATGAAAAAGTCAAATTACAGAACTTGGATCTCAAATTTTGCCTACATACAGATCTTACAATCCTTATACTAGCCTAAAAGTCTCACAGAAAAATGAACGCTTCTTTTTCAAAATATTGAGTCGACAACAAAATTCTCTCATACTACAGACATGTCAAAAAGATCGACGCTTCGTGGAAACTAAATAGTTCGAGAAAGAAGCATTTGTTTTGTCTAAGACTTTTCGGTTACTATAATGACCATAAGAACTTCATGTGCGCAAAATTTCAGATCCAAATTCTGTAATTTGACTTTTTCGTTAAATTTCTTATCATTGGTGGTAAACCTAGTAAAATAGCCCTAACTCGAGAGGAAAGATCTATGGATCTCTATCCTTTTAGGTTTTTTTCTAGTCTCATCGGGTCCTACTTATGAGCAAAATATCAGTTCAATAGCTCTGAATCACTTCGGACGGTTTTCTCGTAAGCGTAAAACATAAATAAACGATAGAGTTTTACCACTGAATTCTCTGATTTGTAATTTTTGAAAAACCTTCAAGACAGAATAGCAATCGAGAAATGTTAAATATACTATACCTACGTCTAACGTTTTGGTCGCTCATTTTCATGTGAATTAGATCATCAACTAAATATACAGCACTTTATTTCTCTCAAGTTTCGTTCCTATATGTAGTTCGTTTTTTTCTGATCTTTAATTAGAGATCAGATTTCGAATTTGATATGTATGAAAACCACTCTATGAGATAACCTTTGTACATTCAATTTATGTTTTGGAAAGAGAACGTCAAAATGTAAAATACGAAAAACAAAAATATCCGAAACTGATTGATGCTTTTACGAATGACCGTACATTAATTGAACGATTAAAGCCCCCGACACATTAGAAGACCCAGGGTCTTCTATTCTGTCTTATCGCTCATAAGTTACAAGGGGGGTCTTCTATTATGTCCCCTAAAAAGTTATATTTTTCAGCAGTCTTTCCAACAAATCTTTGTTTTAATTCATTTTTATTCAATATAATCGTTAGAAAAAGATAGTTTTACTTATTCGACACGTGTATAATGAGAAAGCAACAAATGCTATCCTGTGAAAAAAGT
>CAJNSZ010000193.1:122956-142583 GCA_905329745.1 Rotaria sp. Silwood2
ATACATAATCTTGCCGAATATGACCACCTTTCCGAATAGAATTAAAATTTTAGTCTATTCAAGATCGATCTGATGCAAAATTGCCTTTTATTCTACGACGAAGTCGATGAAAAACAGTTGTGATTATATTGGAAAAAAATCTCTCACTGGTTGATCCAAAGTCATCGTACTCAAAATTGTTACTAAGATAACTATGAGCTTTATAGAATATTTCATCCAATTACTAATGGGCAATTGTATTCACGAACTTTTTCAGAGGATGAACTTTGGTCAGTAGCGATGCATGTCGAAAGATGAAGCAAAATATATAGTTCTTTCAGCGTGAAAGCCATATTCTTTATAGCATAAGGTCAAATTTCGAAATGATCCAAAAGACAGTTCTTAATTGATACTACTCAACACATTGAATCGAATATTTGGAATGGTTTTTTCCATAGTTATTAATTTGCTGCTTCTCTCTTGGGTGATGTCTTTTTTTTTATCAACGATGATTCGATTACGAACCATAAAGTAGAATGAATTTGTTCGTCTATCGTTTACTCTAATTCATCAGCTATTCTCTTGAATAAATGTTTTCATGTCTTGAAGAATCCTGTTGAACGAAAAGGCTGAGAATTGATAGTGCTAGTTTTATCATCGTGGTCGTCCAACAAAAATATAGTTCAAAGACGTTGCAAAAAAATTAGACTAGCAGCTTTCGAATCGTCATCAAAAGATAAATCACTGCACTATAGACAAGCTCATTCAAGCAGAAAAAGTAGGCACACTACAAAAATTTCAATAATTATTAAAAGAAAAACGGAAAAGCAAACTATTTGCACGAGTTCAATGATCAACACAATTTGATTCACAAGCAGTAGAGAATCACACAATGGCTCACTAAAATATATATAAATTGATATTTCTAGATATATGTGCGTTCGATTTCACGAGTAGGGCAAATGAACGTCGTTTCAGGTGAAGGGCTGCGCAGATAATTCAATGACTGATGGATAATGTGCTTATATTCAGGACGTGTTGGAAATGTAGGTTCCTGATAAATATTGTTGCCAATGCCATTGAGCAAGTATCTTTGAACAAGATCATCCTAAACAGAAAAATCCATTTAATATTATCGATGATTGAATAAAGATTCCAGTCATTTTCTAGAAGCATGTTATTTATCTGTTGTTAGCCAATGAATTCAAAGAAGAAGTAATATCTTATCGAGAAAGAGTTTATGCGGTAGAAGAATTTAACATGACCAAATAACAAATGAGAGTTGATCCATTCGTTTGGTTTAATCAACAAAAGTTCAAAACAATGATCAAAAGTTCCATTTTATATAATCATAATGTTCATTTATTTCAGAAAAAAAAATGAAAGTCTATACATGTAAAATGCATTTCTTGATTTCAAGCAAACTACAAGTTTAAAATGCCACAAGTTACTCACTCCGTTTAACTAGTTTGATTCACACCTCTTGTGGCGCGATGATTGTCCGCTAACGAATATTGAATTGAATTTCAACATGGTTATCAGGCAGAATGGAATATTTGCGCACAAGTTTTGTCAACGGAATCTTCATCTCAAGTTATGTCGTGGACCTGCTTCAACTGATAGATAAGTCATCGAATGACATTTTGTTTCATGACGTTCGAATCTTCAGGACTCCGAAGTTCACGGTTGTACGGAAATAAATAGACATCAACATGTACTATGGAACTTGTTAAGAATAAACATACTTAGTTTGATAAAAGCAAGACGAATGAGCGGATGGATTAGGCTATGTCGTCATACATTAACTTTTCGACATTTTGCGTTAGAACTATACCATGGTATGCCTAAAAACATATATACACGCTCACAAGAAACAATTTTCAACTGGTAGACACTGTGCGATGCTACGTATATTTTGGTTATGAGTAATTCCCTACGAAGCTAGGAAAATGGTTGAATGCTTTTGGAATATTGTCAGTCTGTCGAGCGTTATGATAACTTGTCTGAATATCTGACCCATATCTCGAGGCATTTAGCTAACTATGAAATAATAAATGATTTTTGCCTATGGATAGATTTATTTGTACTGAGGTTATCCTAGAAATCTCAGTCAAAACAAATGTTCCTTTATGAGAATATTGTATTTTCAAAAAAGATAGTAATTTCCTGTAGACAGATCACAGAAAATATGTGTTTACTTTAGAATTCAATATTCGATAACACACATTCGTTTTGGGTAAACTTTTTGGGTATGCTCATGGCAATATAACCTATTTGAGGTTATATTGTTAAAAAAACGTTCATAATTCCTGCTCAGTAGACTCTTTGATCAGGCATTCAACTGATCTGATTTTTTCACGATCGGAACTAATACCAATCAATGAGCTCGCGTCGAACTCAACCGATCGGTGCATTGACTTGTGATGGGTGAACCAGCAGCTAAATAGAAGAATCAAAGTTTTCCTTTGTCAATGTTTTTATGGCTTTTTTTACAGACTTTTCTGAACACATCTACCACTCAGCAGGATAAAAAACCGCAGTTTATATTTAAAAAATATTATGTTTACTGATTTTTTTGTACGAGACTACTGAACTCAGTTTGATAAGTATTCTTAACAGAGGCATAAGAAAAAATCAAACAGGCAATTGGTAGGTTACTGATAAATCGACCGATCTGAATCTGTACCGGGCTGTTTCTTTCTCTTTATTCGACTCGAACCATGTTTCGTCTTTTCCTAGTCTCACGGAGATCTACTTCTAGCTGAAACATGAGCGTTGAACGTTTTCCGGTCATTTGGAATATTTCGCCGTTCGTTTTAAGAATTATTTCTACAAGATTTGTAAGACTGAAAGTCCTCTACAAAGTTTAATGAACAATCCGCGCTTCTTTTTTCCAGCTTGAAGTGACCAGTTCTCATGTAAAAAAATGTCCTCAATATTCACTAAATAACCGATTCAAAATTGATTATTTTTTGATTATTGAGGAAATTGTTTTACATAAATACCGTCCACACCCACACTGACATTTCATCCTTAATAAGTTATAAATAATCGAGCCGTTAGGTTGACTGGTTTCATGTGTACATCGTTAGTTAGCTAGCAACGATTGTAATTTAAGATATATGGTATTTAGGTGTACTATAGTAGATGTGACACGCTGTTGATGATCAATTACCGAGGGGCTACCGGGACGATTTTTACGAGATCTATTGTTTCTACGGGATTTATTTGTTTACTGAGGGTTTATTAATAATGATGATATTTCAGCACACCCACACCCTTGGGTACTTATTGATTAGTCCAAATGAATCTCGAAAAAATAAGTCTCGATAGCTATATTGGGAAACTGTTTTCTCGACTCATTTGGGGTGTGGGTGTTAGTTTGGGTATAGATCTTGTCTTCAACGATACCCACACCATACACCTACGTTCTCTTTGAATTTTTGGTCTGAGTCGTACATTCACGTTTCACTTTACTCATATTCTTTTAATCAAATAGTTCCGATCATGTACAGAATGAAAACTAAATGGCCAATGGAAATCATAAATCTTACATAAAAGATTCTCTGATATATGCTGTCAAGTAAATATGGAAGACAGAATTGAGTTTTCATACATTTTAGTTCAAAAAACAAAAGAAAAAATCTTTATAAGTGATTTTCTTAATGCATGAATGGATGTAACGCACTAAAACGTGCTTTTTTCCGATGACTCCACTTGAATGCATTGACTAGACAAATTGCATGATCAAACTCATTGAATGTTAAGATACGTGTATTTTAAAGAAAATATATGACCAAAAAAAACTGTAGTCACTTGTTGCATACCTTTGTTTAACATTTTCTTGAGAAAAATACACTTTATTAATCTTCAGAATCTTTGATTTCATTTACAAATCGCTCATATACAGTACCTACCCATCGTGTTAGGTAATGGTCATAGAAAAACCTTCTCGAAGGTTTTCGAAGAAATTGAAATGTGACAAATATTGTCAATGGAGAAACTTATCGAAAATCTAATGTAAAAGCCTAAAATATTATTGTAAAAACTTTTTTAATAAATACAGTGTACCGAAATACACTGATCTACGTGATAAAATTGCAAAATAATACTTGACAATATTTTTAAAGAGCCCAAAAGCTAAACCCTTCATATGAATTAGTAAATGATAAACATTCTATTAAAACAACAAGAAGTATGTCAAGCATAAATAATTTTGGCGGCATCAATGAATATCTCGAATTTCAAACTTTGAAATAGTTTCGAGTATTGAAAATTATTCCGGGCAGTCAAAAATATCTTTCCGATATGTTGGCCATCTTTGTGGGGTAGAAATTTCTATGGAATCTATGTAATCGAAATATATGACCGAGAATTTGAAAATTGAACATAGAAAGCTAAAAATAGTTATATCAAACTTTCTATCACTCGTCACACCCATTGCATGCTTCTTAAGATTTGCTTGAGTGGAATCATATCGAATATATTACATATGAAATATGTAGAATTTGATGGCTCCAAAAATAAGATAAGGCAAAGAATCGAACAGAAAGCATGAAATCCTTAGATAAATGCGATGATTTCTAAATCTCAATAGAAAATTTTTTGATCATGTTGCTAGAAACATAACTCGATTTTTCACAAACCTTCAATGAAAACTTCCCGTAGTTCGTGCCTAAAAAATAAAGGAGGAGTGGTGCTAAAGCCATTTTTCATTCCGCAATATTTTTGAAAAAAAATTGTATGGCTAGTATCAGCATTCTATTTTGAGCATAGGATTATTGGCGGTGGTCCTCTAAAGGGGACCTTCAAAAAAAATTTTTTTTGTTCCAATTTTGGTCATGTATAGGTTATCGGCATTGCTAATCACGAATATCATATTGATTCTGCTTTAAAATGTTAGAGGAGATCAAAAAACGGTGAAAAACCGTTGGTATCTGAAAGACACTATTGTCGATCTTTTTTTAGTTTCTGACCGATTTTGACTCTAAAAACCGATATAAGACAATAGAAAGATCATTTTCATGAACAAAATTAGTTGCTCTACTCAAACTATACGAAATTAGAACTTTAAAAAAAGGGGTGTGGTTGTGAGTGAGTTGCCGGATCTCTCTTCAGTTGCAGACATCTAACATTCACACCCTAATTATGTCTTCTATTTGAAATTATAGCGGTACCCCCCTGAAATCGTATTATTTCTAACCCTGTACTTGTTGAAGAAATAGCATGTATGACAGTACATTTTTCGTATTTAATCGACATAATCAATCATAGGTTCAGTCAAATTTCATGATTTTGTTCTGTTGATGTTTTGCTTCATCAACTTTCAGCCTTGGAAAAGAAAGAACACCATAAATAGGTTAACCATTAAAGATGGTATGATATCTTCACGCACTGTATATGCATTCATAAAATGACTTTTAAGAGAGAAATTCTATATTATTGAGTGCCATGCTAATATTCGAGGTATTCATTGAAAAAAGAATTTTCTTTTTTTTTCTGTACATTCAACACATTAATGTTTGAAACTATAAATCCCAAAATTCAAACTTCCAATAGTCTTTCTTTTAAAAGTTAGTCAAAGTTGACACTTTACTATTATTATATCTTTATAAAAAAGATAGCGAAAATTTCCTGTAAAAGTTGTTGTACTCATTCCCATTTGAATGAATTATTCAAATTTGTTTATAAAGTATACGAAAAGACACAGCATTACAATGTGAATGTGCGATCTCTTGATGCTCTTCTCTCTTATCAACATTCACAAGCTAACCAAATACATTCCAAACTGTTCATATCTACACCTACTTCAAAAATTATTCGTATTCTTATATCGTTGTGTGTCAAGAGCTTGAAAGGCGACAATATTATCATTGGCATTCACTTATGCAATACAGTTTAAAATCGTTCTGCATTGTCCGTTCATTCATGTGTTTCTCTCTCTCTAAAACACGGTATTCCATTAAGGTTGATGAAATTGCAAGTAAATCATATCGACAATCAGGAGAATTTATTAGCTTCGAAAACTACTGTATTTTATTGACAGTCTATACTTTTTATTTATTTTTTTTATCAATCTAGTTTCATAAAAAATAATAATGAATGAGTCATTTATCGAGTAAGAACACTAATATTCGTACAAAAGTTATTCTACTGTTCAAAATTCATGGACTTTTGGCCAATTCCATGTTCGTGGCAATGTTTCTTTATATTCGGCTATATACTGATGTAATTTAATGAATTCATCCAAATCGTTGGGCTTAGGATAGAGAGCAGCCAAATTATTAGCATAAGCATATTCAGCAATGTTGACAGCGATACTTCGTGATACATCATGGATCTTTTCAATAGATGGATACATGAGGCCAACAGCTAGATCTTCTTGCGTCACTAGATCTGAGAGAGTTTTTGCAGCAATATAAAATATTTCTTCGGGTACATGTCGAATAAGGCAGGTCACAACAGCCAAAGCGACACCGGGAAATATGTAACAATTGTTACCTTGACCAGGCACATAGGTTTTACCTTGGTACTCGACATTTGGAAATGGTGAACCTGAGATGAATATACATTGACCATTGGTAGCTTCATAGGCTTCCTGAGCTGTACATTCGGCTTTCGATGTGGGATTCGAAAGTGCAAAAATGACGGGATGCTTGTTGAATGACGCCATCTTTTCAAGAATCTCACGTGTGAATGAAGGTCCTTGCCCAGCAGCACCTATTAAAAAACGAACAGCGATTGAGACAAAAATTGACTTCATCAATCAAATACCAATGAGAAATGTTGGTTTGATTGCATCAATAATATCAGTGAGTTTAGTAATTGGTTCTCGCTCGTGTGCATAGCGCATCTTTTCCTTATTCAATCCACCCGTTGGACGATTCTAAATAGTGAACATCTTAGTTCGTTGGTAAACTATGAAGAAGATAATCATCTACCTTGACAATCAGTCCCTTTGAATCGACTAAGTAGATCCTCTTTCGAGCCTCTTCAGCCGATACTCCTTCACGTTCCATGGCTAGCATGAGTAAGTCCGATATACCAATAGATGCCTAGTAGAGAGAAATAACTATCGATCACAAGAAAAAAATGAGAAAATATTACTGACTTCACCGGCTCCATAGAAGACAAATATATTGTCAGCCAATTTTCGTTGGGTGATTCGAATCGAACTGAGAATGCCAGCGATAGCTACACTAGCTGTACCTTGAATATCATCATTGAATGTGCAATATCCATCTCGATATTTTGCCAAAAAGCGAAATGCATTGTGATTCTATTAAAAAGAAATAATTATAAATTTTAATCAACAAAAACATAGTAGTTGAATGAAGTTTACCGCAAAATCTTCGAATTGAATCAAGCATTGACGTCCAAACCTATAATCAGAAAAGAAAATGGATCAAGCATCGAAAATAACCCAAGGATAATTGAATGTTACCGTTGAGTAACTGCTTGCATGAATTCATCAATAAAATCATCGTATTCTTTGCCGGTAATACGTTTTCGTCGCAAGCCCAAATAATACCTATCGTTGAGGAGCGTCTAAACCGTTTGCTTAGCATATATATATATATATACGTGTAGATTAGCAATGAGCAAATATTTGGTTACTTCATTATTTGTGCCCACGTCGAGCATCATTGGTAAACAGTATTGAGGTGGAACACCAGCCAATGCTGTATACAAACTTAATTTACCTACAGGAATACCCATACCATGGCAACCCAAATCACCCAAGCCTAATATACGCTCGCCATCAGTAACTACAATTGCCTATATGAACAACACATTATGTTTTTGCTGTTCGAAGCAAACAGATTTTAACTTACTCGAATATCGTTTTCAGGCCAATTTATTAGAGTATCGTAAATGTGACCTTTGTCTTGAATCGATAAAAACACACCTCTTAATAAACATTAGTATCACTTAGTTATTCGTGCTTTTATTTTGTTCAACGACTCACTTCGGTTTTGCAAATATCAAACCATACTTCTGACAGGCCAATCCAACAGTCGGTGTATAGATCAAAGGCATAGTCTCCTGAGTATGCTGCATGACTACACGATAGAACAATGTCTCGTTTCGATCTTGTAGAGCAAGTAAGGAAATGTATCGTGATAAATCATCGGGCATATGGCGTAAATTTTCCATAAATCGTTCAACTTGTAGTTCAAGAGTGGCAATGGACGGTGGCAAAAGACCATGAATACGCAATACTTGTCGTTCTTCGATTGTGAAAGCAGTACCCTACAAAACGAGAAATATATTGATTTGTCATAAACAGTACAAGAATCTCACTGACTTTATCGGTGCGTCCATCGAGCAGAACATCTCGGCCAGTTAGAAGGTGACGAGATGACGTTGATTTTTTGTCAGTTCTTTCATTCTTATATCTCTCTAGAAATACAGCGGGACTCATGTTATGATATTCACAGTAGAAAAAATATGAATCATATATCAATGCATTTTTTTTAATTTATAGAGAATCTCTCATTAGTAAAGCATAGGTATATAACATTAAGAAAACATACCAACGAAATGTATTGCTGAAGTTGAGAAGCTACGAACACCAATATTTAATACAGAGCATCCTACTGATAGGGATACTGGCCATAAACGGGTGATGGTATGCATTTTGGCGTTGTCGACAATAAACTAAACGATAAGAGTTGTCTTTCCTTTTAAGTCTATCGTTGTTGAGGCAGATGAAAATGTTTGACTTTTTTCTCTTTCTATTTTGTAACTATAGACGTGTCAGTACACAGAGAACAGACAAAGAAAACGAAATACAGATTTACATAACCTTGTCTATAAAAACATAAAAGAGACAACAAGAAAATGGCAATTGTTTGTGCTTTTGATATCAATTCGTATCCTATCGACTTCAGGTGCAATTATAAATAGTTTGAGTAAATTTTGTAGCTGAAATTAATTTTAAATCCTATTCATTTTCGTTTTTTAAATAAAATTATTTTTCAATATCACTCTTTATTATGACTACCAACGACTCACGTTATCAGAAAAAAATCGAAGACAATTTTCTTATTGATACATCTTTCAAACATCTAGTTTGTTGGAATGATCCGAATTACGAGCGAACTAGATGCAAATAACAAGTATTTTACTCACAAATGAAAAATATGACAAACTAGAATTATTTCGAAGTTTAACTACGAAATGGTCACTATTCAACTAGACAAGATGATTTCATGGACGGATAGTATCTGTCTTCTTACTCTGTCCTTTATTCACAATATTTTCTATCATCCTCTTTTGTATATAAACTCATGTTCTATATGAACTAGATACAACTGGATTGATGAGCTAATGTAAAGAACTTTTCTGCCAAGAATAATGGCAGTGCTTCTCTTTCAGTATGTCATGTTGATCATCGATGTGAAGCTAGCACGATACGACGAATTACCACGACGAGATACGAAAGTATATAGGTCGTTTGAATAACCAATCAGAAAATCAAAAACAAAAACCATCAATGTGGAGGTCAACGATTCGGCCATGTCGGCCTTAGCAACAGAAATAAGTGTGAAGCTAGCACGACGATAAAAAAAGCACACGATTTTGAAAAAAAAACGATCTGTGCACNATTTCGGTTACTAGCTTTCAAGTCTGATAAGGGGCCATCCATAAAGGACGTCCAGTGAAAAGAGCGGAGAAGAAGGAGTCCGGCGAAGCTGGACGTCCGAAAAATCAGCTTTCAAATTTTTATTTTATGCTTTTAAATTTTCTCTGAAAATATCGCTTTCGTGAGTGTGAAGTTATCGAAGCGCGTTTCATTTGTTTGATCTAACAACCAAGGTCCTTGGTACCGTTATTTACTAAGCCCATATTGATTTTATTTATTCAAGTTCTACCATTATATATTTTTTTTGCAAAAGTGAATATCTCGTCCAGCACCATCCATTTTATTTACTGGAAATCAGAGAGCTTTTCCGGCTACTGAATTTGTTGGAGATTGAAAACTCGTATGATTAGTGCTATAAGGTTAATAGAGTTTTTCATGTTTTCGTCTTTTTGTATCTGCTATAGAGAGACTCTTTTCTGTGAATACCTATGATTTAATAGTGATTTTAATCGAAGTTATTCATTATAAATCTATGATTCAGAAGCTTCTTTTCGATTTGGAGCTGATGTTAAATATCTTCCTGTTCCTAAATCTGCTTTTACTTAATGGTCAATCAAAGTGGGAACACTTAGCGTTAATAGAGTCGTACTCGTCTGCTTTGATTTAAATGTACTTTTCTTTGGACAATATATCACATAAATGAGTTATGTTCAATAACAATTCTCAAATTTATTCATTTTATGTCAACGTGTTAAAACGCATTCAATTGTCTAATATATCGATTGTATAGGTTGTAACGTACTCATAGACCCAATATTTTCATTAAACTGGTGAAAACGTGTTGACAGCAAAAATTTACCGTTTTCACGCTTGGAATTCTTTAATTTGTCGAGTGAACGAGTTTTAAAGTGTTAGTTTCTTCAGTTTTCAGCTTCAACGCGTGAAAACAACGTTCGTAACGTTTATCTGTCTGCATGGATACTATCTAATTGAAAAATAAATAAAAAAATTTTGAAAAAGTAAAATGTCAATGGACGATTCTCCATTTGTCCTCTCCTTGATTACGCCACTGCCACTATCCTATCCTTATAAAAAACAAAATTTCCTTTAAAAGTTGTGCTCGTTTTCACTTCGATGAATTTTTTAAATTTTTTTATAAATTATACTAAGAGACAGACAATTAGAATGTAGATGTGCGATCTATGCATGTCGTCCACTCTCATCGACATTCACAAGCCTACCTAATAAATTCCGAGCAATCCACATCCACACCTACTCAACAATTATTCGTATTCACATATCGTTACATGTGAATAGCTTAGATGGCAGCAATATTACGATTTACATTGGCTCATTCAATACAGTTTAAAATCAATCTGCATTATCTATTCATTCATGTTTTTTTTGTCTCTAAAACACTGTATTCCATTAATGCTAATGAAATTGCAAGCCATTTATATCGACAATCAAGAGAAAATTACTTTCAAAAAGCCATTGTATTTTATCGACAGTCTACATATTTTATTTATTCAAATAATTTAGTTTCGTGAAAAACAAGAGTAAATTAGTCAGCTATCGAGTAAGAGCATTAATATCCGTATAAAAGTTATTCAACTGTTCAAATTAATTCATTTTTGGCCAATCCCATTGTCGTGGCAATATTTCATGATATTCGGCTGTATACTGATTTGATTTAATGAATTCATCCATGTCGTTGGGCTTGGGATAGAGAGAAGCCAGATTATTATCAAAAGCATAATCAGCAAGCTTGACAGCGATACTTCGTGATACATCACGAATCTTTTCAATAGATGGATATACAAGACCAATAGCTAGATCTTCTTCTGTTACGAGATCTGAGAGAGTTTTTGCAGCAATATAAAATATTTCTTCAGGTATATGTCGAATACGGCAGGTCACAACAGCCAAGGCGACACCAGGAAATATATATGAATTGTTGCCTTGACCAGAAACATAGGTTTTGCCTTGATATTCGACATTTGGAAAAGGTGAACCTGAGGCAAATACACATTGACCATTGGTAGCTTCATAGGCTTCTTGAGCTGTACATTCGGCTTTTGATGTAGGATTCGAAAGTGCAAAGATGACGGGATGCTTGTTGAATGACGCCATCTTTTTGAGAATCTCACGTGTGAATGCAGGTCCTTTTCCAGCAGCACCTACGAGAAAACGAACAACAATTGAGAAAAAAAACCGATTCAATCAATCGAATACCGATGAGAAATGTCGGTTTGATTGCATCAATAACATCGACCAATTTAGTAACTGGTTCTCGGTCATGTGCATAGCGCTTCTTTTCTTCGCTCAATCCACCCGTCGGACGATTCTTATAGTGAACATCTTAGTTCGCTAGGAAACTATGAAGAAGAAAATCTACCTTGACAATCAGTCCCTTGGAATCAACTAAGAAGATTTTCTTCCGAGCCTCTTCAACAGATAATCCTTCACGTTTCATGGCCAAAACGAGTAAGTCCGATATACCGATAGATGCCTAGTAGAGAGAAATAAATATAGATCACAAAAAAAATGAGGAAACGTGACTGACTTCACCGGCCCCATAGAAGACAAATGTGTTGTCAGCCAATTTTCGTTGGGTGATTCGAATCGAACTGAGAATACCAGCGACAGCTACACTAGCCGTACCTTGAATATCATCATTGAATGTGCAATATTCATTTCGATATTTTGCCAACATTCGAAATGCATTGTGATTCTGTTAAAAAGAAAAAAATACAAATTTTTTGGATAAAAGCATGGAAATTGGATGAAGTTTACTGCAAAATCTTCGAATTGAATCAAACATTGACGTCCAAATCTATCATCAGCAAAGAAGACGAATTAAGTGTCAAAAAATAATATCCAAGAATAATTGAATGTTACCTTTTAGTAACTGCTTGAACAAATTCATCGATAAAATCATCGTATTCTTTACCGGTAACACGCTTTTGTCGCAACCCCAAATAGTATTTATCGTTGAGGAGCGTCTAAACCATTTGCTTAGCATATATATATATATGTAAGCAATGAGCAAATATTCGGTTACTTCATTATTTGTGCCCACGTCGAGCATCATCGGTAAACAGTATTGAGGTGGAACACCAGCCAATGCTGTATACAAACTTAATTTACCTACAGGAATACCCATACCATTGCAACCCAAATCACCCAAGCCTAATATACGCTCGCCATCGGTAACTACAATTGCCTATATGAGCAACATAATGTTTTTTGATGTTCGAGGCAAACAAATTATAACTTACTCGAATGTCATTTTCAGGCCAATTGATTATAGTATCGTAAATATGACCTTTGTCATGAATCGATAAAAACAGACCTCTAAATAATAAATATAAGTATCACTTTTAATTATTCATGCTTTTATTTTGTTCAGCGACGCACTTCGGTTTTGCAAATATCAAACCATACTTCTGACAGGCCAATCCGACAGTCGGTGTATAGACCAAAGGCATAGTCTCTTGCGTATGCTGCGTGATTACACGATAGAATAATGTCTCGTTGCGATCTTGTAGAGCAAGTAAAGAAATGTATCGTGATAAATCATCGGGCATATGACGCAAATTCTCCATAAATCGTTCGACTTGTAAATCAATAGTGGCAATAGAAGGTGGCAAAAGACCATGAATACGCAATAATTGTCGTTCTTCGATTGTGAAAGCAGTACCCTACAAAACGAGAAACATACTGATTTATCATATAACGTTCAAGAATCTCACTTACTTTGTCAGTGCGTTCATTGAGCAAGACATCACGACCAGTCAGAAAACGATGAGACGATGTTGATCTTCTGTCAGTTGTATCAATCTTATGTCTCTCTAGAAATACAGTAGGACTCATGTTATGATATTCACAAAAGATAAAATATGAATCATACATCAATGCATTTTTTTATCTACAGAAGATCTCTCATTAGTGAAGCACATAGGCACAACATTAAAAAAACATACCAATGAAGTGCACTGCTGAAGTAGAGAAGCTACGAACACCAATATTTAATATAGAGAATCCTACTGATAAGGATATTGGCATTAAACGTGTGATGGTAAGCATTTTGTCGTCGTCGAAAATAAAGTAATCGATGTTGGTTGCCTCTCCTTTTACACCTATCGCTGTTGAAGCAGACGAAAATGTTTTATTCTTTTTTCTCTTTCTGTTCTGTAACTAAAGAGGTCAACGTACAAAGAAAAGAGAAACAAAACGAAGTGCAGCTTCGCATAACCTTGCGTATAAAAAAATAAGAGAGACAAGAAGAATGGCAAACGCTTTTGTTCTTGATTTATATTTGTATCCTATCTATTCCAGGTGCAATTATAACTAGCTAGAGTGAATTTTTTAGTTGAAACTAATTTTAAATCCTATTCATTTTCGTTTTTGAAATAAAATTATTTTTAAATGCCTCTCTACGTATGACTACCAACGACTCATGTTATCAGATAAAAATTGAAGACAATTTTCATATTTGTACAGCTTCCGAACGTTTAATTTATTTCAGCGATCGAAATTACGAGTGAACTAGATACACATGACAAGTATTTTAATCATGAATGAAAAATATGACGAACTAGAGTTATTTTGAAGTTTAACTACCAAAAACTACTAGAAGGTAATTGCACCAATAATTAAGACACGCCATCTATTTATCTTTTCGCCATTCATTCATATGAGAGTGTTGGGTCACTCTTCGACTAGACACTATGACCTCAAAAACGATAATATCTGTCTACTCACTCTGTCCTCTATTCACTATTTTCTCTCTCATCTTCTCTCGTATATAAACTCATGTTCTACATGAAGTAGATTCAACTAGAGTGATGAGCTAGTATAATGAATTTCTCTACCAAGAATAGCGGTGACACTACTCCTTCAGTTTGTCAACATTGATCATAATAAAATACTGCAGGGACCATTTAAATTTACTCCTTTGGTTTTTTTAAAATTTTTATCACTATACTTCTTTAGTGTACTAATTTACTATGTATCGCGAGAAAGTTTGAAATATGCTTCATCTTTCCGTATATTTTAATCGAACATCAAATTCAGTTTGAAGTATTAAAAAAATCTATGAAAAAAAACCTTTTTTTCTATTACAATGTGCAGCGCAAATTCAATGAATTTCGTCTGTTCGTTACTTTTATCTCATTAAATATATATTGGATTAGTTCTGACGACTTACAGCGCATATTTAGACAGTATTCTATTTATAAAAATATTTACAGGAGTTAGACAAGCAATTATCAATCAATGGATCACTGATACATTAGCATCAACAATGAGTCGATTAGATATCGACAACATTTATTTTTATCTGCGATAAAAACCATGCTCATAATGAAGTGGGTATGATTCAAGCATCACGAACTGTTAAATGTAAAATGGTTAAGAAAATTCCATATATGATCAAAGCGTTCGCAAACATACCTTCCACCACTTCAAAATCCATTATGAGATTTTTTTAAAACAAATTATTCGAAATCAACATTCATTGTCTATCATTGATATACCTTTACTGCTTTAAGGGTACCCCTCCTCGCTCTTTTCGGGGTTTCTTGAAAACGGTTCATCAGAAAAATTTGAAATTTTCAGACCCGATACACCTTGATGAGTAAAGCAAAAGTTGTCATAGACTCAAAAGTCCCTGATGCTGTCTTCTATGAGAGAATAGGCTCGAAATGTCGAAAAATGGCCCTAAGTTTTCGCCCCCGTTTCTCCAAGACGGTATGTTCAATTGAGCTGAAAATTATTTTACAGGTACTAGAGAATGTTTGGGGTGGGTAGTTTTTTTAGTTTCTTTTTATCTTTTGTCGTTTCAATAAAAAAGTCAAAATACTAAGCCTACCCTAAAAACGCTTGTTTTTATTCATCTAGCAAATTTTGTGCAAGCTGTCAAAAATCACCAGAGCAATAATTCTTGAAAAAAAAAATACCCACCCCAAATGGTGACTAGAAGATGTGAAAAAAGTTTCAGCTCGATCTCTCTTACCATGTCGGAGAAATGGGAGGAAACACTTTTTTTTCTGCTAAAAATTTGATTTTGAGAAAAACGCAAAAAAATATACAATTTTAGCTATTTTCATTATGTAAATTTGATTTCTTTTCGAATTTTTTAATCTTTAAAGACAATTGTTGGGTTCCAAAATATAGTCAATAGATAGACACTACTTGAAACTATACAATGACCACAAAAAAACAAAAATTTTGGGCTAGGAAAGGGCGGGGGGGTACCCTTAAGGCAAGTTTCATTCTGTACCTAAACAAGAAATCAAAATATGTGCTTATCATGGATGTTATTTAATATATAGTACTAACGATTTTATGACAAATCTTAAGATTGTTTTTATAGTTTGTTTTTCAATTACAATCGAGAGATTGATGTCCGTTGTAGTAAAAAAGAATGTCACTTTTCTTTCTCATATATTTTTCACACTTTAAACTGCATTTGGTGACCAATATAAATATAACAAAAGATGTGGCGCATGCTGGGTCTCCTAGTTATATAGAGTAAGTGAATGAATAAAAGAAATATAATAATAAAAACAAAGTCAAAGAAAGCAATGGGGAGAAGTTCAATTGGCTCCTGCAGTATTAAATGCATTGGTATCGGAATAAGCCATTTCTCTTCGTCATTTTCGTTACAATAATGAACTACAAGTGTAGAATCAATAAGAAATTGCGACATTCACTACTTTTCTACAGTAAGAGAGTGAAAGAATGAGTATAAATATGCATGCGTGTCTCTCGCCAACAACCATACATACTCAACACTCTGCGAAGAAAGATTGTAAGTAACGAAATTGAATTGAAGCATCACTTACTACACATTTACGAACCTTCAACGATTTGATCATAGCATTCGTGTACAATGTAATGTGTAGAAACATGAACGACAATAATTTTATGAATATCGAATAAATACATCGTTAGTAGATTTGTTCAGTTGTTAATCTGTCTATGATGTAAGTTATTCTAATGATGGAAATAATTGATTTATTTTCAGAATTGATGATGTTTCAGAACAAAAGTTTTCTTCTATTTTTGCGAAAAAGTTCTTTTGTTGCATATCAGTGATAATACATTGAATCATTTTAAAACTACTCATTACTTTGCATGATAAAATAATAATCAGTTTTACTTCGACAAGGACCTACGACATTCGTTCAAGGCATTTTAATTACGATGAGCATACCGATATTATTAGGATTGAGAAAGAGCGTTCGAAGACTGAGAAGGTGTAATTGATCATATCGGAATAAGAAGGCTCAACCGTTCTTGCAAACATTGACGGGAAAAAAACGAAAAAAAAACACATTGTTGATTCCTACTGGAAAAAAATTAAAATTTTCCAAGCTCAAGTATGTCACTTCTTTGATCTTCAAACTCTGTTTCACTATTAACGATTTATCAACACAGATATTCTTAATAGTTTTTTTTTCTAACCGAACCGATATTCTCATTTAAGGGTGTGGATGTGGGCGGTGTTGTGGTTCAAGAGAAAATCGACACCCACACCCACCCTTGAATTTTTTCTCTTTAAGACCTATTCGCGGAACTCGACATGGCTTCTGTGCATCACTAGAAGACTAGCGATTAGAAAAGTGATTGCTCAGAAAGCAATAAATATTGACGTAGTAGGAAATGAAAAACAGCATTGTGGGTCCGACTGGACCCCCAAAAAGCATCCGAGGGTTAACTAACGAGGCAACATTTTCAACTGTCGTATGTTATTCGACTCTATATTTTGGCTATGAAAAACTTTCAACGCAATTAACAAATCCTTCAGAACGTCCTTATCCATGATCTCATGTTGAAGACTTAGTGACCTTCTACCTATAACAAGATATTTTCCAAATAAAAATTGTTCTATAGACAGATCTAATACTCATTAGAATACATTGATACTTTCAACAATAAGAAAGGTATCTTTCTCGAAATAGCGAGAACATAATAGTTGGATTTATTTGAAATTTGAATATTTCAAAAAGAACACATTTGCTGATGTTGAAATTTTTAGGAAATTCTAATGTTGATTAGATTTATCTATAGATAAAATTTTTTATCGAACAATAATTCTTTGTTTCTAAGACGTAGACTCTAATGTTTTTAGTCTTTTGTTAATTAGTTCTCTAGAGATAAACTTCCAGTCAAAAATATGAAGTCCAGCCAAGGGGGAAACGACGTACTCTCGTACTCCATGGACTCCAACTGGACTCCGTGGACTCCGAGAGTAAAATGAGAGTCCAGAGAGTACAATACATTGAACGTTAACGATAGATTCATAATTTTTTTAATATTCTCAATTCTGAAAGGATGAGCCTACACAACGTAAAATGCTGGTCAGGTTGTCCCAAATCTGGTTGGTCAATATTATCAACCAATCAGATTTCAGCAACGTAAAAAATCAACTGTTTTCATAAAAATTTATTTTTTATCAATAAATCTGTTTTTACATAAAAAAAATATTTTTGCAAATAAATTTCTTTTTCGTAAAAGATTTTACGAAAAAATAAATTTTTATAAAAACAGTTGGTTTTTTATATCTACAGAGCGCTTGTAAAAAGACAGCAGGAATATGCTGTTTAAAGTTCAAAGACTATTTTTGGGCAGAATCCAACTCGAGGAACTTCATATAGTGCTTAAGTGAGTGGTTAACAAAAGAATGGCACGAGGGTACAAAGAAGTGACGACGAGCTGCTCTGGTGCCTTCAAATGAAAGACGATTTCACAGGAAGTTTCCGAGGAAATATTTGATGTTTTCTTCGAGTGGCCGACTAGAATAAAAAGAATCCAAAAGATATCACCCGATCTAGGGTACCAATTGGTTTCTGAGAGTACTATGCTATTGTCCTTATTCTGTGCTTTCAGGATTGAGTCAAGCGAGGCCCAGTGGTCGAAGCGTTACTTGTTACTATTAAATTACAAAATTTCTTCGTCATATGGTTGTTTCGGGAAAACAGACTATTTTACTAACTAAAATCACACTTACTTGATTGCCATGACGAATGTATCAAAATTACACACGGTCAGACCATAAAAGAATCTACAAATATTCTTGTACTGTGAATATAAACTTCTTCGGTTTATGTATCAACATGAGAAGCATAGCTTTCGACGAAAAATCAGTCGACTAACTGGATCTCTCTATTTGTATAAGTACATAAACAACCATTAACTCAAAAATCAGTTGGTGATATGCAAGTGTTCAAAAATATTCACCTATATTCTCTGAAAAACGGTTTCATAAGGAACCAATGAGGGCTTTAGCAAAGATGTTGAACCTTTCAAGTTTCCATCTGGCCATGACTAACCCGACAAAGGTTCTAGATAATTTAAAGAACCATTCCAATAAAAAATTGGTTCCAAAAGTATAGAATAGTTCTATCCCGCACTAATTTTCTTAAGTGCTGAACTCATTTATGCAAAGATGGCTCTAGCACAGGGCGCTTGAACTACATTGAGAAAAAACTACTAACTGAGTCCTTTGCAGCTCCTCTAGGCTTTTCCAGAAATTTAAGTTACATTAAGACTCTGGTACAAATACACGAAACCTCACCCAAAGTCTTCTAATTGCATAGGTTGCGCATAAAATCCTCTGTAGGTTTCGCAGTAATCTGAGCTTCGCACTAAACTTGTGGGACTAGGATGTGGGAGTGGATGGGTGTGGGTGGGGTGGGAGGTGGGTGGGTGTGGGTGTGAGTGTGGGGTGTGGGGTGGGTGTGAAGATAAGACCGACACCCAAACCCACACACCCACACCCAAAAGATCTTTAATTGAATTTTTCGTAAAAATTTTGTTGTTTGGAAAAATATTTTTAAATTCTTCATCTCTGTTTTTAATATTGAACGTGTTTGCATATATTAATCAGTAATATTTTTTAATAAAGATGGAATAAATTTATTTCAAAATTGATATTTAAATATCAATCGAAGGGTAAATAATATAAATGTTGTTATTCTACGAATCTAAACATTAAAATCAGAATAAAAGATCAGTTAAAATCTAATTTATTTTTTCATACAAAACAAT
>CAJNSZ010000193.1:142594-172168 GCA_905329745.1 Rotaria sp. Silwood2
TATTATTGGTTATGTTTATGATATTAATAATTAGATTATGATTTAACATTTAAAGTATTGATAATGATCGTTTTGCCAGCTAGTCTCCAACTGAAAACAGATCGAAAATTCTACATATTTATTTATATAAAAATCTTTCTTATTAAAATTAAAATTAAAATAAAAACAACTTATGTACTCGTCTCATACTGCATTTCTCATTTTCATTTGTCTATAAAAGAATTTGTTTTCTTTCTCAAGTTGATACTATAATATTTTAATGATAAATCAGTTTTGTGATCATGTTTCATATCATTATCAAATTAAATCCTGACTTCATGGCATATTTCATATAAAAATGTATCACAATAACGTTCACATGGACTGCGAAATTTATGTAGAAGCGCAATAACGATAGAACGTGTTGTTCTTTTGAATTATAAAATGACCAGCAGTTGCAATTATACGATTACATCATACTAAACTATCTTTGCATGATAGCAAAGAAGAAAAAAATATCTTCATTTAATATTAGTAAAAGTGTATTACATAAGTATTTTTGTTTTTCTTTAAGCTTAAATCGTGCTTGAATGAAATTATAGTTTTGCATCAAAATTCAAAGAGCTTTTTCTGTTACCTTTTTTTATTGAGAACCACTTGCCAATTTTTTGTTGATGAAGAATTTGAAGAATTAAAACCAGATGATCGAGTTCATTGGCATGATGTCTAAAATTCTGATTTCAATCTAATTGTATATGCCGTATCGAAGTCATACCGATTGACTAAGTTAAAACTTCCACGTTAACGTGGAAGTCGCAACTTAGTTGATCGGTATATCCGTGAAAAAAAATCCACTTCTTTAATTGAAATATCGATGAAACATGAGAACATGCATGTATTGAATGGCAGGTAATAATTTCAAAAGGGCTAACGACTAATGAATTTCAATATATATTCTAATGATGTATATCCACTTCAAGAAGACATACATGTAACAAGAGGCTCTTGCATTGCATCTTGATGGAAGTTTTACTTGTTTGGTTTGTATTAAATGAGAGAGAGAGATTTATAAAAACGAGCAACAATCAGAGGGAAGGTGCTCATACTTCAGCATATTTCTATCAACAACATTTCTATTAGTGCATTAGCATGACGTTTCAAAATAACCTCATTCGTTATTTGTGAGTGAATCTATGAGTAAGTGATGGATTTAAAAGACACTATAGGAATCATGCTCGTTTTAATTATAAGCCAGTGTACAAAATCTTATATGTTGGCCCATGGGCAACGCCTTATTGATTCATTAATATTAAATAAAACTTAAAATCAAAGTTCTCTCTACGACCATTCCTTTGCTTTTCAAATGACCATTTTCTGGGTACTTTTCTATTTGATGGCAATAATCTCTTCTACAAATACTTCATCGTGAATAAACAATAGTCAGAAAAGAACGTCGACGGAAAAGAACTCGACTGGTAACTGAGGGATGACAAAAAACGGTCGACCTGATTATTAAATTTCTGTTGCAAACGATGGGCTCGTTTTTCTTGCTTTTATCTTTCAAAAGGAAAAAAATAATTCAAAGCAGAACATTTTATGGCATCAACCTTATCTCAAATTATCAAAACTACAGTTTAAATCGAAATTGTGATAAATGATGAGTGTGCTTGTAGTCATTCTCTCTGCTCTACACATCACATCCACACACAGTCAATCAATACAACGATGACTTTTGAGAACAAATAAGCTATTTACTAACGTTTTTCACCTTCTCATAACACCAGAACAGAGACTTTTTTGTAAAAAAAAAAGCTTCAGGATAAAATTCATCGTTACTTTGCTCTTGTGAAGAGAAAGAATGGCAGCTTTGATTCGTGATTCATGCTTCAAAAAGAACGAAAAAAAAAACACCATGTCAGTCAGATGACTAAAAGACAAAGCATCGATTTACGTACACGTTTTGCAAATTGCCAATTGAAAAGCTTTGCCTACACATTGAAAAAACATAATGGCACTGAAGTGCATCGAATTCTATTCTCTTTCTACAATTAGTGTCCAATGCGATAATATTCTTTCCAAGTAGCTACCTTGCACATGAAATTCACAATCTATTAAATACACTGCATTTGATGAAAAGAACAAAAATCAGCGGTCTATACATATGTTACAATATTAGATTCTTATCAATTATTGATACACTTTTTGGCGGTGACAGCATTATTTACTAACACATTTGGAGTGTATTCCTCTTCGTCCTCAAATATTCCAAACCTATCCATGGACCAATCACATCAACTGTTCATAATCAATAAACTGAAACTGTGAAAAAAGACTAGATGAGGTGTCCCATTTGCTACATATGCATTAGGTAATTCATTAAATACTACAGAGCTTATTTTTTGTCTGCCTTTACGACAGCTCAAGGAGCATGTCGAAGCTTTCTTGTACAAGAACAATAAATCGTTAATCTAAAAATTAGTTTTCTCATGTAAACTCATGTTAAGTCAAATTAAAAAAGTATGGCAAACGAAAATAATAAAACGCCTTTTTCAAAAGAATGATCAAAGACACTTCAAAACAACACTTTCTATTTTAAGGTAATGAAATCAAAAATGTAACGTCTAGAATCGGAGAACGAACAGATCTTATAATCAAATTCACATTTTAGTATAGCTCAAAACTTAAGCAGACAAAAAAAGACACCAACGAAGATTTTTCTTTCAGGTAGTTTCTTGAGAAGACCTTTGAAAAGTCATATTGTCCATTCAGAAAGTTTCAACAGGTTTTCAATTCCAATTTCATGGTTGGATAACTAAGACTGAGCTATTCAAACCTATGCCGTCCTAAAATTTTATGGCTCCTTATTCGGAAGTCGAAAACTGTGCGACAGAATTTCGAAAATCATAGTTTCGATTTTAGAGTAGAACTTGAACTATACTATTAGCAACTTGGGATTGAAAATTCACTGATGTTTTCAGACTGGATGAATTAGTTTTTTAAAAATTTAATCAACAAAAATTAGTATGTGAAAAGCGCAGAAGAATTTTCATTGATCATCACCTATCTTGCTTTTGAAAAGACGATAGAAAAAGAAAATTATTTTAATAAGTTCTTATTTTGTTCTCAATTTGTCTATATTCATTACCATCCTATATAGTTTATAGTACCTCACGTTAGACATGATACAATCCTGGTCAAAGATTCTAATTATCATTAATCTATGCATTATCCTCATTTTATACTGTACTGTCGAACGAAGTTCCCGATATTTCATTAGCACTTCCTCATATCAGAACAATTCGCATGTTCGCAAATTCATGTTTCGACAAGAACTAATTCGTCGACATCTAGCAAGTCATTCTCGTTTTTATGATTACTCAGCCGGTGTTTGTAACGTCACAAATTACTTAACTGGCCAACAACCACATGTTTTGGTTAATATTTCTGAATTACTTTTAAAACTTCGTGAACAGATTGCACCATATCCGGAAGATTATTTCGAAGGACGAGGTATCGTGCTCACTGTTGGTTTTGCTCAAGCCTCATCTGAAAAAGTTAGCTTGAAAATGATCGAACTAAGTGGAACACAATTACCTGTACAGGTAAAATATGCATCTTGAAACAGTTAATTATTGTTCGTATTGATTAAAGAATTTTTTTATGAGATTGGAGCGATAACTTAAAGCTTCTTTTTTAAAATAATGGTCTCTTTTTCAAGGATATGGAAACTTTCATTAGGCGTGGTCATTTAGCTCGGCTTTGCTTTCGTAAAAAGTAAGAGGCTTCATCATAAAGACTTCTTCTATTCGCTATAATTTTGAATGGTGAAGTTTAATAAAATAATTTGAAGTTGAGCTTGACGTAATCAACAATATTTCCATTTCAAAGAACTGACACCTTTAAAACAATGATACTGATGCGATTTGCAAGTTATTTCTCTTTAACGATTTATCGTGAACACAATGCAGTATATTTGAAGCTAAAAAAACTGAAATCTATGTTCAATACAATTTCTCTAAATATCAGATTATAAATAGCATAATCTAAGAAAAATGATAAATTATCCTTTTCGAATTCGTATCTTCTGTAAAACCGAATACAGCGATTTTCTCGAACTATCGTTGAGAGAGAAACCAAATTTTGTTTTCTTTGTTTTTTTCGTTTCTAGATATGGTACTCATCGTCGCAGCGATCACATAACTACATGATACAATTACTTCGTGTAATTCCGAAACTGAATGCAAGTGTTTGTTGTTTTGAAACTGCTCAATGCCAAACAATGACACGTGTTTGGAATCTAAATTCTACTCATGTCTACAGACCTCTCACGTCAAATCTGCCGCACAGATCTTTTCCATATAAACCTGCTGCTATTATTAGTGCTACATTTGCCGAAGTGCTCTTTCTCGATTGCGATGCTTATCTTGTTCGAAATCCTGACTATTGGTTTCGATCAGATCCAATGTATCTTCATTTTGGCGCACTCTTCTTTCCTGATGCTGTTCTGAGTCGACAACATCCTGCTGTGTGGAACATTTTGAATAGTACATGCGCTCGAGATGAATTCGAACTTGACAGTGCCGTTATACTTGTAGACAAGACACGTGTATGGAAAGGACTCTATATGACTAAATTAATGAATGATCATCATGAACTCTTTTACGAAGTATAGTTACTTATTTGACTACAAAACAAAGGAGAAAAATAATCATTGTGTTATTATAGCATATCACCGACGGTGACAAGGATACATTTCGATTAGGTTTTCGCTACATGCATGTGACATATTATTTGGTCATGATTCCATGTTCGGTAAACTAAGAACATTTAATATGATGTCATCTATTAGTTTCTCACTCGTTGATAGACTGGTTCTTTTAATGGCACTCATTTTGCTGGCTATACACTATGTAAAACAGACAGTTTGGCACAACATATCTACGTTAAGTATGAAATTCTATAAAAAAAAAAGTTTTTTTTTATTTGACTTTTTCATTCTATTTTGTAGTCATTTCCATTTGTTTAAATATTTAAGAATTCCTCAAAATTCGGAGACTTTACGCTACACACGTATCGGTATTGGAGATCCAAATAATCATTCTTTTATTTTTCAACATTGTTCCGCATCTACAGGACCATATACATTTCATATTGAGAAAGAGACCAATCGAAATAGAAACTTGCATAGGTGCATCGATAGACAAATTTCATCCGACGAGATTGAAAATCACACTTACGCATTTGATGAACCACTTCTCTCTGATTGGTCTCGATATGATCGCGTGATGATTACAAAAACACACAATGTGATGCCACATTTTCTGAAGACTTACCTCGAAATTCAATAAGCATACATTTTTTTGCTAACATGAAAAAGCGATGGATAATATTGCCACATCAGTTGATTGGTTCTTTCTTCTTCTTTTTTTCTTACCATTTATTAATTTCTATTACTCATGTCAATACTATCCCTTTTATACGATTGTATAGAGAAGTAATAAGACAATTGTTTTATATGACATAGTTTTGCAAGTGATTCAAATTTGAATTGTTTATTTAATAGATGCTTATTTTTGCGAACATTTATCATCCATGAACTCTCTCTTTGAATATGAAAATATATCAAAAAAGTGAAATTAATGCAAATGAAATAACCGATGTGATAATCAACTTGTTTCATGATTCAGCATGCCATAATTCGGCTGGTGTTTGAATCGATTCCCGTAGTTTTAAATCATAAATAGATTGACGACAATAAGACAATAGTAATCGAAACTAAAGATTCGAACCAAAAGAAGCTATCAAAGCATGTAGTTCAATTTTAAATAAACCGAAGTTTTTATGTTAATTGTACAACATATCTTGAAAATATTTCTAACTCTGTACTCATAGATATAAGTATACACTCTCATAAGAAAGAAGATTACGATTGAAAAGTTTCATTTTTATTTGTATATTGAAGATCCCTATAAAATAAAAAAGACTCGGAAAAGAAAACACAATCAAATATTCTCTTCGAAAGTTGCATAATCAATGAAAGATTACCAAAAGGGACTCAGTCCCTTAACCCTTCTCTCTCCACTAGCTGTTTTGAAACTAGGGGTCGATATAGTTGTGACGATGAGTGTTAGCAGAAGAGTTTCCCACTCCCACACAAGAGATTGCACACAAAACCATAAGACGACATGGACACATCATGTGGAATATTAATTTCAGAAAGTCCATGTCTAAATGCAAGTACATGATCGTACAGGTGACCCATTTCTACACAATATTCATGTTGTGTCTCTGCTAAAAAATTTTCTCATATAGAAGGGTGCGGTTGTGGCTGCTAGGTATGTGTATGCGGTAAATAAAGAGAAGAGCTACAGTCTCACACTCTCAGGATCTTCTTTCAGTTTTCGTAAATAGATCTCTACTTTTAATTAAACAGACAAGTACATCAGAACGAAAACGTCAATTTTTGGATATGTACTACTGAAGTCATGGTATCAGTACTCCTCATAGCAGAAGTCTTCTTTGAAATTTCTGAACAGTTTTTGAAGCCCAGAGGTTTTCATTTATGATGGAGGCTTTACTTGAACTTTGAGTTGAGCATCGGAAGATTTGAGTAGACTATTGCGGTCGTATCCATTAGGCCTGCACGAACTTGTCTTCAATGTCGATAAATGGGAATCTCCATTCGTGTATGTAGGTGCCAGTAACACATCTTCACATTTACCGGGAGGTCGATACTTCATGTACTGCTTGCAAGAATTGAGGATTCTGGTCATGCCAGTACAACACGAAAAGTAAGAGAGAAAATCTGAGAAGAAATGCTGATACGTAGAAACATTTCTCCACGTCTCAGGATAGTAGAAATCGAGTGTACCAGCTCCTTCTCTCCAGTCAGCTATCCATCTACCATTGTTATCATAACAACACTGTGCACCTGCAGCGCTTGTTGTCGACTTGCGACGATAACATCCTTTTGCACCTTGATGAAATCGGCAATTCCAATATCCCGATATGCGTGCATCACATGCTGAGTCGACCTTGAAGCCAAATTGTGCTTCGTCCCACGTTATGTTCACTTGACATGGACAGAGAGGAACTTGATTGATTGTTTTTTCTGTACTCGAATCGGACTGAAGAGCAAGCCAGACTAGACCATAGAGTGTAAACAATAAATAGGGCATAATAAATACGCATACAAGGAATTTTACAACTGTTTTCCATGAGAACGATTTTGTTGTAGTCACGTGTGTGGACAGCAAACGAGGAATGGAAGCTGATTGTTGATCGGGAATAAGCAGCTCTTCTGTAGTCATCTGAGTATTTTTTTGCGAATAAAAATTTCTTTTCAACAATAAAACAAGACGCCATTGACGTTGTAGGTTACCAGGTAACACCATCCATGACTGTAAATTTATAATGATGCGACGTGAGCACTTGATAACATCAACATATCGAAGCCATAAAAACAGCTTATTTCTTAAGAATCTGAATAGTTTTGCTTCTAAATGAGACATATATATCGGCTTGAGCGCGTAACATGTAACTTCAGGATCGAGAGTTTGAAGTCATCATTTCTAAAACTCATTGTCGTTATCTTGTAGAGCATGGTCCAAAGTGTAGAGAAACGGATTTCGTTCCATCAATTACTGCGTTTAATCGTATGCGATAAATTGTGATAGAGATGTCACTAACAGATATAGAAAATTTCTCTATTTCGACCATTAATCAACCTAACCCATACATCGAAACAGCGTGATGTATACAAAGTTGATTAACACCAATTAAGACTACAATGACAGATGTATCTTTTGGCATAACAGTTGATTTCGTATGTGTCATACTTTTTGGCAGCGAGCTCAACTAAAATTACCCACTTTATAACGTCATCGCGTAACGAAAAATGAATATTATTTTTTTCTCATCTGCTAATCTCAACTTTTTTTTATAAAAGGTATATGCCTAAAGCTAGTTTTTTATGGGCTATCCAATGCGTGGATTTTTATCCGAAAAGGTCCTGTTTGAAAAAAATTTTTCGTAACGCGATGACAATTTTTACCATTTCTCCTATGTTTTCATATTTGTAAGAGAGCATTTTCAAAAAGTGCTTTATTATTCAAAATTCATTATAAACTAAGACTATAATCAATTTTTCATTAATAAGTAATAAATTGCAATAAGAATTTATCTAATTGGTGTAGTAAGTTGATTGTGTTCAATTAAAATAAACTACCAATAAAATCGTTTTCGTTTGTATACTACATAATATATCTGTGGAAAATTTTTTGTTTTATGTTCCTATTTTTCCTACTCTGAATAAGCCTAATAGTTATTTTTTTCTAATGGCGATTTATTTAAACAGTTGATAGCTTTTTTTATCGCATATTCAGTGTAAATATACATTGTTATATATATTCGTCACACTAGTTTATTTTTATTACGATTTTTTTGTATTAGAAAAATAATTAAATAGAATATTTGACATCTGTATACTTTAATCTTTGAGATAAAAATGACATTTTGTTTTTATAGCAAAATACATATAGCAAAACAAAGCAAAGAGAAATAACTATCAAAAAAGTCATCGTCATCGTGTTACGTTGATTAAACTGATCCCTCTTCAAAATAAGAAGCCTCTTTGAAGAACTTTTTTTTCCGTTGGATACCTCAAGGTGTCGGCTACAAAATGTCTATAGAAAGTTTCTCTTAATACACTACACATTCGCAGGAAAATAAAGAACAAACACGTCACCCCCAACATTTTGTCCTTTTTGCGTTATCGCGTTACGTCATCTATTTTTTCTCTAATTTCCACACGGCTCATCCAAACGACCTCATATTTTCAGAGATTTTGAGGAAGACAGAGACACATTTTACAACGAAAGAACAAACCTTCTGGGCAACCTTATTGCTGAGAAAAGTTAATAAAACTGTGACCAAGACGTCATCGCGTTACGCTCGCTCAAGCCGATATATATATGTCGAACAGGATGGATCTCAATGGCAAAATCATGGCTATTTCATTGCACTGTATGTATGTTTTATCTGAAAATTAGAAAGAAACATTTGCTACAGCTAGTTGTAATAATTCTTTGAACTGTGAACTATTTAATAAAACATGAGATGATGTTGGCTTTTTATAGATAATGTCTAGCGTTATATTAATAGCATCCTGAACAGACATATTCGTATACAGGCGATCACCATGAAAATTTAGCATCGTCTGTTGATGCGACTCGTTGATTGCAATTAGCATGTTTACCAACTCGAAGGAGTCTCTTACGTAGAAAAATGAATAAGATCTAGGATTATCTTTTATGAGCATTGCTAGATATTTCGATAGCTCATGATTGTATGTACTTACCGAGAATATGATACGTCGCAATGGATAGTTAAGTTTATGTACTTTTGGCTGTCGGTACACGGTAGCTAAAGAAGAACATGCGGATTGAATTCTCTACTAAGTATTTTTATCAATAACACCTTCTTAGAATAACCTCAGAATATAGTTATTCATCATTTGTTTCTTTTTCGACAAGGGTGTGAGTGTTGTTGTCGTGGATCTCAATGGACCCACTTCACTCTGTTTCGCTAGTACCACATTAAAATGTATTGTGGGTGTGGGTGTGAGTGTGTGGGTGGGGGTGTAGGTATGGGTGAGTGTGGGTGTGGGTGTGAGGGTGTGGGGGGGGGTGTAGGTCTGGTATTTATTCACACCCACACCNTTGAAACAAAAAAATAATTTTCTAATGATAAAATCCAAAAGCTCAATTTTTTGTATGCGACCACCTAAATTCATTCTTAGATTCATAAGATAGCGGGTCAGTAGGTTCATACCCTGAGTTTACCGGTAAAAGACGAAATTATCGCCGGTATATTGCCGGTATACCGCCGGTTTTTTTGCAACTACCGGCAGTACCGGCGGTTAACTGGCGGCAGAGCGCACATTATACCGAACGGTCAACCGGCGGTATACCGCCAGTTTTTTTCCGGTTCTAATCACATGGGAAACTAAGCACGAATCCCAGCGTCTATCAGAATTCTAACGAGAAAATTGTTTGAATAAGGACGTTGTCATCGTACTTTGGCAGAACGCTGTGGTGCATGCTTAAAATAGAACTGAATTTTAATAACTTATGAGTCTTTTTTCTTAATTAATCTTTTTCTTTCAAATAAGATCAAAGAATAATTAAATGCCAGGATAGACACACGAGTTGTGTTATTTATAGAACAAGTCAGTTATTTTTCTCTTTCTCATCCATCAGTTGATTTTCTTTTTTGTTTTTATTCCAGTTGACCTGTTAGAATTCGCCTACGTAGCCGAATAATGGCGCAATTACATGATAATACAACCTATTACATGAGTTTTAATGCATTATAACGAGTGAAGTATGTTACATCGTTATACTATTGTACCCATTATTTCCAGAGGCTATATGAACGACTATAGCCAATTTTTCTAATTTGAACAGCTTCTTCAGACAAAGGCAAAGTCTACTTTTTACTAAACTGTTTTAAAGAAGATATATATTTCTTTATATTTCTAAATCTAAAAATATTTGTTGAATCGAATGATACAAAAGTCATTCACTTATCTTGATAATTATAAGGGTAACTAGTGCTACTTTGCGACTAATTTAATTTAGAGAACTTAGGAGCAATAATCCTAATAAGAGAAAGCAATGTACTTTTGAACATTAAAAATTTCAGTTAGTTTAAATTGTAAAAAAAATACTCAATTTTAAGATAAAAAATCCTTAAGAGATAAGAAACGTTTTTTGTTTCAGAAGTTTATCGAAATTTTAAAGTTTGGATAGCGGAGTCGATTGCTTTAGTGATATCTTAATTTTAGCATGTTCTTCACTAGTTGCTCTTGTTAGAAATAGTGATCAGAATTAAGACAATTAAAATTAGTCGCAAACTAGTGCTAATTACTCTTTTAATTTTCAATATAGTTGAATGGCTTTTGTATCATTCGATTCAATAAACATTTCTGCACTCAGAAATATAAAAACCTGTATATTTACATACAAATTGCTGAGTAACACAGAAAACGCTTCAGCTATCTGAGCAAGTTATTCGAATTAGCAGCAATGGCTGTGTAAATTATAATTCAGCAAAACTCTCTTCTCTTTTTTTTGTTCCTCTTAGACGAGTATGTCTTTTGATTTAATTCATAATTCATCATTCATGAAACTTTTTTCTTTTCCTTTTTTTTCATAAATTTACAGAGCTATGCCGTTTAATTTCACTAATAAATTATCATTCAGCGAAGCTTTTCCTTTTGCTTTTACTCATCAGCTTGCAGGAGTACACGGTTAAATCTTATTCAGGTGTAACAATTTATGAAACTTCTTGTGTGTTTTAATGTTAATCTATAGGGGTATGTTTTTGAACCTGATCTATGTTCAAATTCAAACAAGGTATCTACTCTATATTAGTGAGTAACAACGAGTTATTGGGCAGCCACTAGGAGAAGAATCCGCCAGTGACTTTTGTTCATTATAAAATCTACGAAATCACTGTGGAACTACACTATATTATATATAATTTCGATCTTTAGCAGTTTTTATTTATCTTAGATCGGTGTAGAGTTAAAACTCAGTTACAACTAAGTTTTTACACAAGGGTAAATTCATTGTGAATCATTTTGAAAACTGTAATGAGAAAAATAGTTAAATCGAAAATTGGACATAGTAGAGATTTGTAAGTCTTTGTATTGATAGTTTTGTATTGAACAGTTGCAGATGCTAGTGCATAATGGTATACAGAATAGAAACAATCGATGAATCTTAAAAGATTCATTGGATAGATCTTAGGCACCGAGAAATGACCGGTTCACTAGATTTTTGACTCATTTGTAGACAGCTCCCGAAAAATCAAATCATGCCATTTTGATCGATAATTTTGCCTACAGATATTCGAGAATATACTAAGAGTCAATATACGTATCTATAGGCAAAATTTTCTATTGATATCCTTTTATTTCGTTTTTCAGGAAGTACCTAAAAGTGGATAGAATATTCAGTGAGCCAGTCATAACTATGCGCTACAAGTCCCTAGACAAGCAGCACAGCTTTAGGATTTTGCTAGTCTCATTTAGACCACCTTGTGGAATCAGCATGAGTGCACGCAGTAGATATCAGTTGCGGTAGTTTTCTCTTGGGCACAATCAACAACGGATCAAAACATGCATTCACAAAGATAGATATGAGTAAGAATTTATTAAAAAAAGGAAGCAGACAGTTTCTAGTCTGGTATTCGAATAAATACTCCTAATTAAAACCGACTGCTCATATGTTTGCGTTTTCATTCTAATATTTCTGAAAACCATCGAGCAAATCAACTCAAATTTACTGATCAATTATACATATATCTTTTCAATCTTTACGTGAAACAATTTTAGAAAAAATTGAGAAATAATTCAGCTATAAATGTTAGAATGAAATTGATTGTTGATTTCTAAAGAAGTACAATATTTCTAATAATAACATTAGTACAACATTGGTACCAAATTAGAAAACATCAACGTAACTGCATAGACGAATATTCGTCTGTGTAGTTACGTGGATGTTTTCTAATTTGGTACCAGTGTTGTACTAGTGTTATTATTGGGAATATTGTACTTATTTAGAAGTCAACAATCGATTTCATTCTAACACTTATAACTGGATTATTTCTCAAGTTTTTCTAAAATTGTTTCACATAATTGGTCAGTAAATTCGAATTGATTTGATCGATGGTTTTCAGAGATATCAGAGTGAAAACACAAACATATGATGAGTCGATTTTAATTAGGAGCATGCATTTTATATTTATATTCTCAAGACATATCGTGATCAAGACTAACATTTTTTTCCTGTTCTCTCTTTATTTTATAACAAGTATATATAACACGTAAGTATTGGAAACAGCTCTTGAAATTTTCTATGGATAATATGGAAGTTCTCAACAACGATGCACGTAAACTTATGGTAATAGCTGGTATAATTATGTATATACTTGGTTCAATTGGCAATATTTTAAATATTTGTGCATTTGCAATCTAGTCTCGTTCACGAACAAGAGTAGCTGCATACCGTGCTCTCAATAAAACAAATAATAGTGCATTATATTTACTTATATCATCTATTTCCAATTTAATTGTAATTCTTTATCCATTATTAACTCGAATTATATTTGATGGTCATAATTATTTAGTATCACCAAATCAAGTTTTTATATTATGTAAATTACGATATTTTGTTTTACACATATTCGATTCAATATCGTTAACATATGTTTGCATGGCTACATTTGATCAATATTTAATAACATCACGAGATGTTCATATACGTCGTATGAGTACGACAAGGCAGAAAACAAAACAAATTATTTTAGGTATTTTTATTGTGTTTAGTTTACATAATATACCCATTGCTGTTTATTATCAAGTTTCAAATACTGGTCAGTGTGAGATAACTACAAGTATATATTCATATTATTATTTATATGTTTGTCAAATATTACTTCATGGTGTTATACCTATTATATTTCTTTTTATATTTGGCTCATTAACATTAAAACATATGAAAAATCTTCGAAGTCAAACACGTGCTTATGGTCATTCAAATTATGACAAACAATTAGCTCATATGCTTCTCTTAATGTCATTTGCAATCATAATATCATCCATTCCATATTGTATTACACAAGTTTATTATGCAATGTTTTCTGGTAGCAATGCGCAGCAATCATCTTTAATGTTTCTTTTACAAGTTATTTCTTTAATTTTGTTTTACACAAATCCAGTATCAAGTTTTTATGTATATTTTATTTCAACAAAAAAATTTCGTCATCAAATACAAAAATTAATTCGATGTAATAAATGTAATCATTTTATTGTTCATAACCAAATACATACAATAACAGCTACAAATCGTTTTCATTAATGAATTTTTATTTAAAAGAAAAGAATATGCACTCATTTTCATTCTTTTATTTTCTTACGGAAATAAATTTTATTGACAATATAAATATCGTTATTATGACTAGATAAATCTAAAAATAAACGAAGATAAAAAATTAGCATGATCTTTTTCTTTGTGTTGGTTAACTATACATGCACCATTATCAACTAATTAACAGAAAAAAAAACATATTCACATGACTTGTTTTCTTTTCATCTTATTCATATGCATGATGCATAGAAGATAATAATCCAAATAGGTTTTAATCGACAAAATATCATACTATTTAGTTTAGACATTATCAGTGTACTCGCATGTGTGAAGCATTTATGAAAGAGCGCAGTTTCCGAACACATTTGAATGGTTGGCGATAAATTAAATCATTAGTATTTGTATATCAACATGTGACGAACGTTTTTTTGATCCTTTCATTAGTAGATTTTCAGCTTGATCTCTGACTGCGTGTGTGAATATGAGTATTATTTATTAAATAAAGAAGTTGTCTTTATGTATACTGAGATAAAGATAAATAAGAAAAATAAATTACAATCCAATGTATTTACTTTTTTCTAATAAATGCACTTACAATAAAATATCTGGAGAAGTTTCAACATTCTTAAAATATCATACTTTCTTAAAAAATCTAATTATTAAGTAATTGAATTATAAAGGTTTCAACTAATCCAAAAACAGCTGTATATAGTGATGAAAACTTTCAAAATAGAAGACAACCAAAAACTATAACACGAACAAAGAAAAAATAGAAGTATTTTAGGATTATTATTTTGTTGCTGACAATAAAACAAATGGTAGTTCCAGAGTAGGAGTGTCAGTTTCGGATTCTCATTTCTGGGAATTTGGAACCCACTACGGTTTCTCGTATCTGTGAACCTAAAATTAGGGGTTGCACTATACTTTATAACTACTTTAATAAAATAGTTGAAGTTAAAGTAGTATGCTTTAAACTTCAACATTAAACAAATCAAAGTTGAAGTAGTTTTTCACTAACGAAGAGCTTTTAAAAAAACGTTTCTTTATAAAGTTTGATTAAAGGCAATTGGGATCGAGGAATCCGAATATGTGATCGGTTTTTCGAAATGTTGAGTTTGATTTTGTGAAAGACGACCCGAAAGTTGTGTTCAAATATATAGGGTAGACATCTGCACTTTCCCTGCCCCTACAGACCGTGACAGACAGGCTCCAGAGGTCAACACAAAGTGTGATAGTTCGCTTCCAAGGAATGCCGGAGATCATGTATAACTAACATCTAATTGGAACATATATCGAATATTTTCTTGTTTGAAGCGTTATACTGTAAAGTAAGCAATGATGAAGAAATATGTTCCAATATAAATAACAAATGTCAGTTTTTTAGGGATTGGCAACACCAGTTACATCGTGTTTCACATTTCAGTTCTGCAGGAATTGTCATAACAGCTTTTTTAACAAAAAAAAATAATTATTTTATTAAAAAAAGTTTTCAATAAAAAAAACACTGTCAAAACTCACACAACTTCAAAACTTCACGAAAACTTGTGAAAACAATCTTAACAAATATTCGGATGTCTGTTGATGTTTGACATCCCTCCTCTCTGTCTGAACTTGCTCGTTTTGATTGACCTCTCTCCCCTCTTTTCTCAGATGTTTTTTTTTTGATAATCTCAATTAACTTCTCGGCTCACTGAAAGATACCAAGAGAAAGAAAGCTTATGGAAATGCATAGTAGGAGTGTGGGTGTCTGGGACGGGTGCTGAAGAAGTTAAGGATTACACATCTTTTATCTAGAGTAACAAAGAAGAGTGCATGAGAAGCATTGTTTAGAAAAACTATATTGCCAACGTTCGACTGTCACATTCTGAAGATTTGGTCACTGAAACGAATACTAATTGCATAAGCTTGTTTCAGCTATCGTTCAAACACTGAAAGACAGAATTGTTATTAGATAAATGAGTGATATTATAGTCATTTTATAGCACAAAACGTTTTCGAGCGTTCAAATACATCTTTCAGAGAATACTAACAGAAGATTTCATCATGAATAAAAGAAATTTATAAGATTTTCTGCTGCTCAAAGTTAGCTTTTATTCGGTTCTCAAATGTATCAATTGTCAGTTGTAACAGCAGTTAAATCGTTGCTCTAACACTACTGTTCCATCGAAAATTATTTTATCCAATGTCAGTAACATTGTTGGATCTTTGAAAAAAGTGAACAATATCTTACTAACTAATGCTTGTTTAAAATACAAATGTAGTTGACCGCTGATGTCTTCGGAATTAAATTTTTCCACAATGACGATGGTGCACCTTTCAGTTTCATTGGTCGTCCAAACGAAAAAGGATAGAATTCTGATTGAAGATTGCATTACAATTGTTTAGCTTAGTGTTAATATCGTTTACTGCAACATTAAACGGAAATTAGAAGTTATTCGCAACGCATTAGCGCTAGCAGCGTTCGACAGCATCGAACTTTCTTATTACTTATTGGTGTCAATCAAGAGCAGTGAGCAACACGCATGTAACAGATAGTTCATAATGAGTCGGATGTCAATGTCAACGCATTTTTTTTCTCTCGCTTTTAGCTCATAAAAACATTCATTCGTACACTAAACGATAGAAAATTTCAAGCTCTACGAAAGTATGAACCTTACTGTTCACATAAGTTTTTCTGTAAAGATCTCTCAATTTCTGTCAGCCATTGCTTATCAAATGTGATATTAAAAATAATGTACTTACTGTCAATTGATAGGAGTGTGAGTGGATAGGTGCGGATGTCGTTTTTGTGTAGATGACCACTTGAACCACTCACCCACACCGTGAGTGTGGCTTTATAGATAAGCCACGCCGTCTCATTTTCACAGTCATTCGTTCGTTCACTGTTTGGTATATCTTTTTTCTAGTTAATCAAAACATGAACCATCATCTCAAATTCTTGAATAATGCTTTTATTTATTTATTTTTCTAGTTAATAATAGAAAAGTTAGAATGAAATCGGATTTGTGATTGGCATGCGAGTTGGAGGGTGTGGGTGTGGGTGGGAACGCGATGTGAAGTGAGGGTGAGTGTCTATCTGAGAGAATAGATGATTGTAAGGTTCATCTTCGCCCACACGTACATCTACACTCAAGTTGAGTTGCTTTACTTTATCTGGTAAAGTAAAGATAAAGTGACACTTCTACCACGTACCCACACTCTTTGAGTGCTTCATGATAGGTCCATGCAATGCCGATACGAGTTTGCTTCTCGAAACGTTGTACACTTGTTGTCGATCCCAATGACTTCACCTCATTCAACTCGCTTGAATATGTCGATGTATTTAAATAAGCGGTACGAGCTGATGGTGTGTCATCGACAGTATTGGGCGGACGGAACTGTAATGCATAATCTAGGAAGAATGGTTTTACTTTTCCCCAATGAACACTAATATAGCCTTGATTGGATTGGGTTGAATCAACCTAATGGTAACTGGGCAGCAATTATGGTATATAGTAGTCATTGACGTTGCTTGCATTTGATGCTCGATTTTCAAGAATGAATGAAGCAGTCAATCGTCCAACGGTAAGACCCATGCTGAGTTCAGTCTGTGCTTCACCGCCATTCCTCATTTGACTCAAATGAAATCGATGGGTAGCATCAAAGATCGACGGCTGTGTCGGATATAAATATGACCAAGTCTGGTAGGCTGAGTATAGTATGACTGCACTCGTACCGAGTCTCTTTGAAAGAGAACCCGTTCCAGACTTCCCACTGCGTTCAGCAAACTGCTCATAATTTCGAGTGAATTAATTCATCGAATTCAGCATGGTATCATGAATGATGGCAAAAGCACGTGCTATTGTCGCGGGACCGACTTGATCTGGTGTGAGAACAATGAATGTGTCATAATCATTTCCGAAAGCTTGCAATGTGACTAAGTTCCAGACGACAATGGGATACACCGGTGTCGATTTCAGTTGAGTCAGGAGCATATTAATGTGACTGGGAGGAATAATGGTACGATTCGTGGTACCATTTGCTCTAGTAATAATTGCCAATCTAAGTACGAAGAACGATAGCTTCATAATACAAATTATTGTCGACTGCAATAAAACAGTTCGTTGATCATTATACATTCCATTTCGAATTTAGAAACATTGCTGAAGGAGCTTTTCCTTCTGGAAGTAATCACTTCCTAAAACAATATCCAACTCATACTGTATCAATGGGAGAAAGGAAGTGATTGTGTTACATGTACAGAAGCTCAAATCACTTCTTTGATATGAAATGTTGTTTTAGTTTTAATTAGCATAGAGGTTGATCATAGTGATGCAGTTTCTTTACCTTTTATACGATACAAAATCGCTTCACAATGTTTTTATAAGCATAATATTGATTGAGTATTAATGACTGATCTACAAGTACTGATGATATGAATTTATTGTTTTTCTCTTCTCGAAACACTTGAAACGTAGTGAATCCAGCTTTTCTTCAAATTTTGTGATGAATTTGTAAAATGATCGTTCATTGCCTCTATTGTCGCAAAAAAGCTGCAACTGTAGCACAGTTACAATGGTAAGAAATGAAAATAAAGGTGAAGATATAACATTCATCCTTACGTACAACTATGTGAATAGCTTAGAAATTTATTTTGAAAAAAGACTTTTCTATTAAGTTGTGCATTCTGAATAAGAATTTCTACTCATAAATTATGAACAGATGTAAGCTCAAAGAGTCAATTTTAATTCATTGTTCAAGAGGTTCAATTAGCAAAAGAATGTTTCTCGCAGCCGCCAACTGATCAGTATAACATAACACTAAATGCACGTGACCAGCAATTGGAGAATGAACAATAATTTCCATTTTCATCGCTTCAAGTATGATAACAGGTGCGTTCATTTCCACCATCTTCTCTTGTACCACCAGTATTTTTCATATACTACCACAAATATCGGCAGTCATGCTTACTTGTCGATAGATGACATGTTGAATCTCTGCAATGCCATGATCGTTCGTTGAAGAGTCGTTTCTGTCGTCATGATTGTCAAGTTGCCAGTGTGACACTTCTTCGGCAAAGGCAGCTGTTTGCCATGCAGTAAAGTTGACAATGCTTTTCAATTCTCGTTTAAGAAAAGCGTTGTACTCACCTAAATTAAATACATTGCCGTGAACGATACACACGCTCAAACGTCCTTCACGAAATGCATCACGCTGGATGGAAAGTTCCTTCTTGTCGACAGGATAGAAGCGAACTTGATCGAAAAAACGAAGGAGCCATGGATAATCATCTTCAAATGCTGTATTATGGATAAATATGTTCCAGATAGGCAATGTACGGCCAATCAATTGATAGCCACCTGTCGAATCCATACCTTAGATACACATGTAAACTCCAGTGATGCCTAGGGTACCTTCAGCAGTAAATGTGCGAGCTGGATTATATTTAGAAGTAAGCAGTCGATGACATGAATCGATCAGCACTTCACAGGGTTCTCCAAGGTAAACGTCTCCGAGACCGAGTATTAGATACGACGCGTCGAACACAATCCGTTGCACATCATCTCTTGAACGGAGTCCATTAATACGCTGGATGAAGTCAACATTATTAGACAGCCAGGGTGCCGATTCTCTCACTGTCTCTCGACAATGCTTCACAGCATCGATTGTAGCTGAGTCTTCAAAAGCAAGTGGCAAATAAATAATGCGAATCTTGACGCATATATCATTCTCTTCAGTGGCAAGGAATGTGACGGGAAGTTGTTGTTGATGAATCACTCGGCTGTCATACTAGATTTGAAGTGAACGAACACCAGGTGCTAATTCGAGTATACCATTCACTGGATGATGATCACGTAATTGTTCCATCAGTAGATGTATACGAAGTCGATAATGTAGACTAAGCTGTATAAAATCATATTCAATGAGAATGTTATGATCACATGCTTGTCGATAGACGACTGCTATTCGTGTAGTCGTTGCTGGTGATTGAGCAAGTATACATTCGAATTTTATGGACGTGGACGACGATAATAGCGATAATGGGATAGAAGTAATGGACGATGTCAATATTGCCAATGATTTGTCATGATCATGTTACAGTATCAATGCTTAGCCAAGAACAATCAGGAAAAAACGAATTCGATCATTGGACTTTATTTGACCAATTTTCCGAAGTTCTGCTTTAGCAATCATCACTGGACAAACAAAGCCGCCTAGACTCGGTCCGTCTTGAGTAAGGATAATGGGCATATCGCCAGTGAAGTTAATACTACCCACAGCAGATTCGCAGTCATGAGAATGTTAGAAGGGTGTAGACCTGCTTCATCACCATTCGATCGCGACCAAGTCGGTTTGGGTTCTAACAAACGCACGCCGAGACGATTTGAATTATAATGTATTTGTCAAGTAGCAGCAAAAAACTGATCAATATAGTCAGACATAAAAAAAACGTGTGCACCATGTGGTCTATATAACACACCCACCCGTCATTCCTCGTCTTCTGCTGAATAATAAGGAATGAGAGCATCTGATACGGCAGACGGTATTGAATCACTAATGCATTTATCAATAAAAAGTATGTCATCGGATTTTAGTGTCCGTCCTGCATAGCTACTGAATTTTTTAAGAACAAAGGTCGAGCGGCTGCCGAAGTAGGTGGGTACATCGAAGCCATCTCGAACAGCGATATACGTATGGCAGCCGGATGTGGCGCGCTCCAGTTTTAATATTTGATCAGCTTGCACAGATATTGGTTTTCACAAGTCGACGGATATGCCGTCTAGCATTGCGCTCATTGTTGCGCCGGTAATAGCAACGATGGTCCTACAAGTGTACATTCAAGTCCAGCGACATTCTCGGCATTGCTGACTGAACGATTGGTCAAACGAAAAGCATAGTCATCCATAGGACCCGATGGTGGCACCCCCACCTACCAATGACGAACACGACTGGGATAGTCTTGAATAGTTGACTAAGTTCCTGATACTAATACTTCTACAGCATTTGGCTGATACTGGAAGAACATAGTTAGAGTTTTGAGAGAAATGGCCGCATGCATAGATGATGATGAGGCAATCAGTTGACGAAGAAAGTCCAGACTCGTACTAATACGATAAGGCGAACAAATGCCAGAGCATGACACAGACTTTCGATAGCTTCGCTACGATCAGCACCATGCACACTCAACTTGGTCAGCAATGAGTCGTAGAAAAGCGGTACCCGTATACCGTTGGAGATTCAGGTATCGACGTGAACATCGCTCAGAAATACTACCTGGCTAAGTGTGCCAGATAGTGGATAGAAGTTACGTATAGGTTCTTCAATACACAGTCGCACTTGAATGGCCGCTCCTTTGGGTGTTGATGTGCTATAGAGAGCATGTGATGGTTGCCCAGCGGCCTAGCTGACCATCCACTCGACAAGATCGATACCATATACCAGCTCGGTAGCAGGATGTTTCACCTAAAACAAGAATAGATGTTTTTGTAATTTATTACTAATACTATTTTAATTTTCTGAGCGTGAAGATGAAGAGAAGACTCTTACTTTTGTTCTCATCCTCATCCTCGCCCAATTTTTAATTAGCTGTAAGCGACAATTCACCTCAAGAAAATAGAATTCATTACGTGTACGATCGTAAATGAATTCAACGATGCCTGCTGAACGATATTTTACCAACGTGCCTAGTCTAACAGCTGCATCCCGAAGACGAGCACGTACATCATCGGATATATTAGGTGGTGGTGTTTTCTCAACGAGTTTCTGATTGCGACGTTGCAAGGAACAGTCCCGTTCATTAAGTGCTATCACATGACCATGCCCGTCACCAAATATTTGTACTTCAATGTGACGGGCATCGTGAAAACAGCGTTCCAGATAAACCCCATCATTGCAAAAGAATTTTATAGCTGCACATTTTACTTTTGGGAACAAATCGACCAGCTGGTTTTCATCCGTGCACCGCGCAATTCCGATACCACCTGATCTGGTTGTGTTTTTTAGCATAAGTGGGTAACCGACAGTTTTCGCTTTCAGTTTGGCTTCCTCAACATCAGTGAGTAATCCAGAATGAGGTAGAAGCAGTAAATCGGCAACGGCTGCTGCCTCATATGCAATATGCTTGAGATGAAATTGACGGATTTGTTTTGGGGTGGGCCCAATGAAACAAATACCAGATGCTTCGCATTGCGCAACAAAATTGGCATTTTCAGAGAGAAATCTGTAACCAGGAATAATTGCTTCAACGTTCTGTGATTTTGCTGTAGCGATAATCAAATCACCACGAAGATAGGTTTCAGCAGGTGTCTTGCCTTCAAGTGCAACGGCAGAATCCGCTGCAGTCACATGTGCCAAATAACGATCAACTTCGGAGTATATGACGAGGGTGCGAATACCCATGTTACGGAGAGTGCGAGCGATACGTACTGCAATCTCACATCGATTAGCAATCAAAACCGACTTGAACATGAATTCATTTGAAAATAAAGAAAGGTTGTCAACTTGTTCCATATTACTGATAATAGTGTTGGACTATATTTTATATATACAATCAGTAATTCGAAGAGTAAAAATGAATATGATTCCTCTTCGAAATAATCTTTTGTCTCTGAAGGGAATGGTAAGGTAAGGCGAAACCTCATTCTCATGTAAGCAGGATGCTTTAAGATTCTCAATATCATTGAGTTGAACGGCTCTAAACCTAATAATAATCGACATGACGCATTTGCCTTGAAAACAACAGATCTCTGTAAGTCAGTGTTCTTGAAGCATTCAGTATATATTCTCCTATCTTGAAAGATCAAAGATAATATTCCTGATTCTTTTTTGTCTGTTTATAATCGTCGTAATACAAAAATCTGAAATACATGAAACTATCAAGTGACAATGTCGACATTGAATAGTAAGATATATCAACTGTAACAATAAAAATGTGTATCACTCCAACTGTAATTTTTATTTTCGCTGTGATCAACGTGATGATAGAGAGAGTGACCAATAGATCACAGAAAGAAGACAAGAAATAACATATATTACAGAGAACAGTGATGATCGATCATCGTCATATTGGTCATTATCCACATACATCGAATGACTCGGCATTTATGATTTCACGCAGTCCCAATGCAAGCTATCTCGTTAGAAAAAAAAGTAGCGCTCAGAGCTAAAATAAAAACTGTCTCCGAAGGTGTTTTAAAAATAGATATTCTGGTAAAAAACACCAAGAATCTCATGTTCTTTCAATCTCTCTCCTTTGAACGCTGTGTTCTCTATCGTATCAGTTCTTTTCGTTGTCATATTCCGTCAAGTGTGCATATCTATACCTATATATGCATGGACATGAAGCGAAATGGTGCACACGAAAGAATGACAAAGATAAAAAAATGATGTACTATCTAAAGAGAGACAGAGAGATCCTTTGTGAGAATTCATCAAGGACATAAGGGAAAGGTCAAACACGTCTGGATATTCAGACACTTTTTACATATCTTTTTCGTAAAAGTTCCTAGATAAGTTGATTTTGAGAGCGTTTTAAAAAAGAAAGTATCTTATCTGAATCTTAGAGTGTATTACTCATGAATGAATCAACTTTACCAGAGGTATATATCTTTTCTGACTTCTAAGCCTTGTATTCTCAATAAAGATGTTGCCAACGGAAAGAAAAACATAAAACGAGAAAGCATAAGGAAGGTTGAACATAATGCGTCGAGATTTATGACAGATGTCTTTATTATCGAGATTAGTATAGAGAGAGAAGGCGATGAAGATTATATGATGTAATAGTTGTTTTTTATATTTCGTTTAGTATATCTTTCAGATAAGTTTCCTATGTTTTATTGCTGTTTAAGAAAACATGTGTCTACTTTACTTTTGTCACTTTTGTCAAAATCATCAATCGGTTACTTCATTTGTAATTCCTGCTCATACCATTTTTAAAAGTGAAAATGATATAGAAGAATTTGCAATTAATTCGTTCGAAAAAAACTATACTCGGTTTTTAGTTGATTTACGGTAAGGTTACTCACTACCACACAGTATCATCAAATCAATCACATATCATTTTATATCAATGGAAGGTGCATTATTTAAAATTATTCAACATCAACTAACACAATCATCAACAGATCTACTAATTCTATTAAAAAATATAGAAAATTTGAAATCATCAATAAAAACTTCAATATCTGATATCGCCAAAAACGATTACCAATTTTCGAAACGTCGTGAAGAATGTTTTGAAGACGTAGCCCCATTGAAAATAAAACTGAATGATCAAGATGATTGTGACTATTACGTTCCGATTGAGCGAAGCATTAAAAGTTTATTGAATAAACCAGATGTTATCAGTTATTTCATGTAAATTTTAAGCGATCATATATCACAGAAAATGAACGATACTAGCTTAATATTAATATATGGTGATAGTAGTATTGCACAAGATAATCCTTCATTGAAACTTAATCTTAATTTAATTCTGATTCAACACTTCTAAATTAAAAGTCTACTTCCTTCCATATTGGCTGAAAAATTTTCAACACGCGCTTACTCATGCAAAACAATCTAAGAACAATGGAAAGCGCATTAACTCTTCCCCACAATAGACTAAAACGTAACACAAATCAATAAAAAAGTATTCACGTGTCTACAATCTTTCCCAAAATGAAACCTATCGCAATACAATCATTATCATGCGCACGACATCCAAAATGAGCTTTATTTTCATTTACAAACAAAAACACAAAAAGAAACAGATTCCGCATTCAACAGATCGTTCCAGTGCTTCATCAANTAACTAACTTTTCAAGGCGAATCTGATGCACTACTTTTTTCCCCAAAATATTGCAACCTTGAGATAAATGAACGTAACACTGTTGCGAAAACCTGACTTTGATACTATTTTCATTTGACACAATGGAACAATAATTTGAATATTACAAGAGACAGATAGCGATCGTTTTAAATTCAAACCTAAGTTTTACTTTCGTTTTACTTTTCTAGCAAAAAATCTCTAAGTTTTGTTTATTTTCTGGTGTTTTAAGATCAGGATTAACTTTCGACATAGTAACTCGTACATATTGAGGGAACTTTTTGAACTGTCCAATCACTTTCGAGTTCAAACTCTGTGCATAATGTAGACCTCATTAAGATGTGAAAAGCCCAAAAAGATAAATACATTTAGGTTTTCCGTCCAGACTTATAGACATTTTCCTACAATTTTAGCGTATGACATGGTATATACCAACAAATCGCATTTGTGCCCACAAACAGATCTATTCGTGAGTACAATGTTCTAAAAAAATAGTCATAAATATCAATGTATGTTTTTTTTTCACAAAATAGCAATGTCAATCAACAAGTCATAGATACAATTAAAACTTTTGATTATGAAGAAGTTGCTGTTAAAATAATAGCATTACAATTATCAAATGAATCAGGAAAACACTTTTATACAGAAGCTCAACGACCACTTAATGCTGATTTAAATCAACTGATGGAAACAATTGAGATGCAAGTGACTATGTTTGAAAATAAAATCGTAATCGAAATAAAAATTTACTTAGTAAGGGTAAAAATTCTTATAGATAATCATACTCTCCATGAAACAGATAAACAAAAAAAGCGATTCAAATTAGTTATTATACAAAAGAGATTTTCGATTAGATCGACGCATTAAAAGACTCTCAAAATGATGTTGTATTGACAAATATAGTTTAGGGTATGGATATTGCTACGAAAGAAGAATACTAATTATAGCTTGTCACATGATCCTTTTATATATCTTCTCTTAGTAGCACTTTGATTGTTGTTGAATACGAAATTGTCTTTTATTTTTCGTTTAATAATTTTGGTCTCTTACTCAACTTGGTATAATTAGTTGTTGAACGACTTGTATAGGAATTAGAATAGAATGATATTAAGAATCAAACTTATGATTATGCTTGTATTGATTAGAGACTGACAGCTAATATTATTGATCTTATGAATTTTTTTGTTATTTTGTACTATGGAATTTCTATCTCTTAGTTCATTTTTCTCAGCATCTTTCGTCATTAAAAGGAATTTTTTTTAATTCTATTCACGTGAAAGATTTTATTTACTAAAGTTTATGAGAAATCATTAAAGCATCGCTTGAAATAACAACATTAAAATTTGAATTAAATAGAACGAATGAATTTTAATGACAATTTTGCTTGATTTTTTTTTTGTTCAAGCATGTTTATTTCGATTATTACTCATTGGTGATGCAAATAAGTCAAATAAACTAGAAATTCATAAAAAAAGCCAGATATTTATCACAGTTCAATCGGACATGTTTCGGATAAAAGTCATCCATACTTAGAAGCATAAAAAAAATCTATTCAGTATTGCACTCAGAAATGAACAGTTATTGAGGGTGTGGATGATAGGCTTTTCATGTTTTCCACACTCACACTCTTCACTTTTGCATCTGATGGTATCAAAATTAACGTTTCATAGAATAAAAATGACTTTTAAATATATTATTTTCGATTATGGCCTGAAAAAATAAGAAAAACATTTATTTGCATTTTTGTTCGTCTAGATGATATTGAAAAGATAGTGGACAAATAGAAGTATGAATTTTCTATATTTTGATGTTAGATATTTTACTTTTAAAACTTGTCTGAATCAGCATACACTTGCAAAAATCGTTAGAGATCCAAATAAAATAGATAGTCGTACGCAGATGACTAAGTAGGTATTGTTAGTCTTTTTAATTTTTCACCAAAAAGGAAACTATTTTTGCAAAATGAAATAAATTTTTTGTTTAAATGAGATTACAAACAGATTTTTGAAGAACATTCTCGACCATTACAAAATATATTACTATGGATATAAAAGTTGTCTAATTACTGCTTCAAAGATTAAGTGTTAAAGAGCAAGACTTTTGATTAAACAAAGAACATTAGTGAATATGTATGCCAACTAGCTGGTGCAATATTGTTATTTTCTTACAATTAGAAGCAAGATAACAATGAGTGTCCATAATTTTTACAATTGCACATAATTTACTCTTTATTATTTTGATATTTAAGTGTAAAATGTCTTTTGTGAAACACAATATAACACGAAGACTGTGACACAAGTTACTAATATACGATCAAAGACTATAGATCAGTAATGTTTTGTTATAATATATAAACTACTTTCTTATTACATTTTCAGAGAATTTGGTAAAACAAAGATGAAGAGATGTACCACAGCACAGATAAAATAAAAGCATCTCTCTTTGATTAGCAATAACAGCTACATTGTGTTTCACATTTTAATTCCACATGGATTGCGCTCATAGATTTTATAAATAAAAATTTAAAGCAAATATGGGTGTCAGTATTTGTAAAAAATGACAAATTCCAGTTAAAAACAAAACATATGACCTAGAACAGCTATCTGTGTGTTATTTGTTTCGAACTCTATATAATTTTGCAGTATTCTTGATATCCATAGTTTGTACAGATTACTCAAAATATTCTCTATAATATAATTTCTAGATAGTTGTATTTTAATAAAGCTAAGACGAGATTGTTGACCTTGTAATATACGATATTTTATTCTTGGCATACAATAGTAAAAACATAAGTATATAGTATCTTCTTACCAATGTATTATAACACAATATTAATTCACTAAAGGTCAATATCGATTTATAAAGTGATTTAACATTATCAATTTCGTAATTTTTGCGAAATGAAAATTCAAGTATATATGGTTTCATTTAAATCTAAACTTTTCTTTTCGTAAAAAACAATGAGAACATGACACAAAAATAATATAGCAAAGTTACAGAAGACATGTGATACACTACAATACATATAAAGTAATATTTAAAAAAATCTAGTACATATATTTATTTTTTGAAATAATCAGTCTTGGTTTATATTATTGTTAGTTTCTTTTATGGTGATCGACCAATTTTAAAAACAAAGACATTATAAAGAATGAATGAGAAGAATGTTAAAACTAAGGCAATTATTTCCAATCCAGTTGACCAATCAATTCGTATTGTGTATCTATCTGCAGCTGTTTGTCGAAGTAAACTTAAATCGTTAGCTAAAATAAAAGACAAAATATTGAGAAATTGGAAAAAAAAAATCAATAAAGTTTTGTTTTTCGTAAATATTTATAATTTGTTGATTGAACTTTGAAAATAAATCTCATCGAAACGATAATCTTTTTTATTCTGTATATCATTGATATTTTACAACTATAAATTTGATGAGTATTCTTTCATTGTTCTTCAAGATGTACTTACAAAGATTTTGTTCTCGAAGAGCATGCATCATATCTCGTGATAAATAACTTCCGACAAGAATCAATGCAATAAGTATAAATATGAATGCCAATAAAAGTAAAATTAATGGAAAGAAACTAAGCAATAAGCCAAGTGAATTCGTTTCTGATGTATTTATCGAATGAATAAATAGAATAATAATGGATAAACCAAGAAAAACCGAAGCTATTATTGTACATGATGCAATACCTTTTGTCGATGGTAAAAAATCACATGGACAACTTTCATTTGCAGTTCTTCGTAGACATTCATTCAAAATAAAACAGTCATTATTTCTAGGATATTTATTAGGAACACATGTTTCTGTTTGATACGTTTTCGAAGGCGTACATCGTGTGAACAATCCAATAGTTATCTCATTAAGGTCATCTACGGTAGTATTCTTTGCAGTTGCTTTTTTCCAATGATGATGACCCATAGCAGTAACATGAAAAACAAATGCAAAGACAACAAGAGTAAAAACAGTGAAACAAAATATTTTGGCTTTGTGCATCTTTGTATTGTAATGAATAATAACTAGTTAATCTATATGAAATGTGGAAAAGAAATTAAACTATATTAGTTACTTGTTTTTCTTTTATTTTGATTGAACTCCAATGTGTTCAATTTCTCTTGGGACGGAAAGAATTGATTTTTCTAATACGTCAATCGTTTTGACAACTGTGTCAATGAAAGAAAATGAAGTCAAACTATCCAACAAGAATTATATAAATTGGTTTCAGCGTTTTTATTCTTACTCGTATTCTATCGTTCTTCAATTTCATCGAAATAAAAGAAGAAAAAAAAAGAAAAATTTGGATCTAAAATACAAGAACGAACTGTATTCTCTCGTCCAGGCAGTTGCTTACATCAAACTGAATTCGTGAGTTATGTAAAAAAGAAATGTTGGTATAGTGTATCAAATATAAGAACTTTTTTTTGTTCTTGTCTTTCTTGTTTGACTACACATTTTTACATTCGTTTTTTTGTCGAATTTTTTTTGCATATACATATAATACACTGTGATCGATATATATTATAATGAAACCGATATAATTTGATGTATAAAAAAAAAAAAGAAACATGAACCATAAGTTTAAATATTCGATCAATATTATATTCTTGATTATGCATTAATACAATCGTTTTCTGCATGGTTTTGACATTGAAAAACCAGTAGAAGGGTAACTGTAACATTGAATTCTCAAGGCATGTTTTATTATTTGCCGAACTTCTTTTCATAAATTGTTTGCCTGTAGTTGACCGTCAAGTAAGGTGCACCAAGGGCAAAAAAGGAGCACTTTTTATTTTTCAAGTTTTTTTACATCATCTGATAGAGCTCGCGATGCTGATTCCGAATATGTGCTTTTTAGTTTTTTTGGAACAAATTTT